>ML792601.1:237203-248314 GCA_009831015.1 Picea engelmannii
TATTTTAGGTCATTTTCAACGGTAAAGTTTGACTAAATTTTTATGGTCAACTTTCGTCGCATAGGCGACAAAAAAAGTGGGCGTCGCATATGCGACGAAAATTGACCATTACAGTTCAATGAAACTGTAGGCATCGAGATGGCGATGAACACAGGGTATATTTAGAAAAAAAAAAATCTCTTGCATGTTGCGACGAAAGAGTACTTTCGTCGCAAGTGGTCGTCACAATTTTTTCAATATGTAGTAGTGTATACTTTGATAATCCATTCCAATGTATTTCATAATGGCATGTAAACCTCGATATGTGCGAGGTAAAATATTTGACGATGGTAACAAAAATTCACCTAACAATCTACAACATAACAAACAACTAGTTAATGTAAGAATATTAATCGTAAAAAGTCCATTCTTATTTTACACATTAATTAACACCAAAAACAAATATGAAAAAATAAACATTTATGTACATTATGAGATGAAACATATTACATACCTTAGTATCTATGTCATACAAGTGTTCGACAAATTATTCATAACCTTTAAGTTCACCAGCAACAATGTAGCAGAGAGAAAATTTGCTCTTGATCCTTCATAAAGTCGTTTATTTGCCTTTTCTAATAGAGGTTCATCATAAATACCAGCATTTTCCCCATCCTCATATGGCTGCGAAAACAAATCTTGGATCATTTGATTTGTCCCATCATCTTCTTCCAATATGGGATCATTAACTTGATTTGTCCCATCATCTTCTTCCATGAGATCCTCATTTGCTTGGTCATGATGATGTTCCTCAGCTTGTACAACATCATGTCTACTAATACTTGGTGCAATATTCTACAGAAAATTAGAGGGCAACTCTAACTTTATAATTACAAACAATCATGCAAAATTAGTGTATACTATAACAAACATTCAAAAAATATATATGCATATATATAATTTTATATAAAATTGATAAAATAAAAAAAGATAATAAATATATAGCTAATTACCATGGTATGATATTCATTCGATCCGCCATCAATGTGACCATATTTCCTACAATGTTTTGTAGCTGTTGCTATTAAAATTATTATGGGACGTCTAAGGCAACATTTTTTACAAGGGAAATAACATCTACCATCACCCTTTTCACCTGCTTTACTTTTTTTCCACCTCTAACAACATTCTACAACATTTTTCTGCACCAAAATACCCTTTCAGAACCGTCGTTGTTATAGAAATATTGTCGCAACATATTCAAATTGTCAATTATTTATAGGCCAATTTTACGTCACCATCATCGCAATTGTGATGATAGTGACCTAATATATATATATATATATATATATATATATATATATATATACAACTATTTATTTTAGGTCATTTTCAACGGTAAAGTTTGACTAAATTTTTATGGTCAACTTTCATCGCATAGGTGACAGAAAAAGTATGGGTGTCGCATATGCGACAAAAAATGACCATTACAGTTCAGTCAAACTGTAGGCGTCGAGATGGCGACGAACACGGGGTATATTTAGAAAAAGAAAAATTCTCTTGCATGTTGCGACGAAAGAGTACTTTCGTCGCAAGTGGTCGTCGCAAATTTTTCAATATGTAGTAGTGATATATGTATCTTCAATGATGACTAAATTACATTCCAAGCATAGAAGAAGTGAAACATACGATGGTTATGCAACTAGGGGTGGACAACAATATTGTAAAAATTCACTACAACATTGTATGGAAAAATTTGAGGAAAAATGTATTATGAGAAGCCTATCTAGATAAACATTTAAGGTTGTCAGGTTGTTTAAGGGCCTCCCACTATGCAAACATTTAAGTTGTCAGGCATGTTTAAGGGCCTCGCACTATGTAAACATTTAAGCTGTCACATTTCAATACAAATAGAAATAATAAAAACATTAAAAAACAAATTCGATGCTAAGAACTTCCAGTATGTAAACATTTCAGTAAAAATTTAACAAAAATTAAAAAAGAGCTTCCAATCTCAAACTCAATCTATTCTCCAATAAAACAATGGCATATAAGGTTTTTTTTATTATATAAAAAATAATGTTTTTACATCTATAGTTCCAACAATACAAATGATGTAGGGACTAATAATAGTTATCACCATCATGCACATAATATAAAAACAAGAAATGATAATGTTTTATATTAATATCTATAAATAATCAAACAAAATCAATGTACCACCATCACAACATAGCCAGAATAAATCAACGCATTGCAGTCATAGAATAAATCGACATGCTGTAATCACAACATACCGAGCATAAAGTAATCCGAATTTACAACAATATATAGCAATATGGATCATCAACCCAAACCAAACCGTGTATTCACCGATGACACTGTCATTAAATGTATTCTTTTCGGTAGCTTGTTTCATACTTAATCTTAGCCTGGGTATGATAACAAAATTATCTTTCTGTTATATGTTTCATTAGTATATATATTTGTGAGAACCGTATCAAAAGTCTTAGGCCTTTGAAAGACAAGGTTTCCACTTTTGCGACTCTCTTAGTTCTAGCTAGCCATTGCCTGAGCAGTCGGTCAGGAGCCTATTCAAAATTCTCTCAGAGAACTAGAATTAAACACCCTGCTTTTATGTGCAGTGATAGTTATTACTATCTTTAAAGTTATGGATTGCTCTATGTCTTTTAAATAAGTAAGGGATGTTGAATGCAGTACTTATGAAAGTAGCCTTAGCTCCATGTGCTTCGATAATAATGTTGAATGTTTAAACTAGGCCAATATAGAAGTAGTTGAGTCACAACCTCAAGCCACATGGAGATTACCCGATATCTCTCCCAACCAAGTATATAGTGATTTGAGCATGTTTCATCTCCGTGACATTACCAAAGATTTCGTCAAAGAATCAATCAGCCATATCCAACAAAACAATGATGTAAGTCAAACCATTTCCTTACTCAATGTTAAAGAAATCCAAGCTAAGGAAAAGAAACATAAAACAAACTATACTCATTTTGGTTGTATCTGAGTAGGCATCAATGCATTAGTACATAAGGGAATAGATGTCTATGCCCTTTGCACCATCTAAGACATGACTCACAACAAATTTACCGACTCTCTCATTGGTGGCATTGTTGCACCTTTATCAAATGGACCTGTATACTTTGACATTTATCCAAATTTCTCAGTCTATACCTTTGATGAAAACCTTGAGGATATTCTCAAACTCCAAATCCGCACTACTGGCTTTGACATGCGTAATAATCACACTAATATTTCTATCCACTCTCGTGGTTTCTTCTAACATACCAACACTTTATACCCTGCTATGTTACATACACCCATCCAAAATTCTCAATCCAGTACACTCATCCTTACTAACCCTGTCAGCCAAAAAATGGAACATCAACTCATCAAATGAGAAAACCTCTCTTTTTCCTCTCACTGGGTTATAGACATTCCCTAAAAGCCCATCCAACATACCATCACCTCTGCACACATACAGACTTCACCTTCTTCTATTGTGATCTCTTTCCCTCCTTCAAAACAGAGCTTGCATACTAAGCATGGTGTACTTTCTACACCTTCTCTACCATCTACATCTTTGTGCTTACATCCCTATCTCCAACCTCTAGCTTCCTCACTGGGACGAGTCCCCTACTCTATCCAATTCTTATATTGTCACAAATTGGTAACTCTTTCAAGACTATCCACAACCACAGAAGACAACCAAATCCAATTTGAACATCAATTCCATAATCCAAGAACAAACTTTCCTCCTCCCAGCTCTACGACAAAAGATCCTTGTCCACACCCTCAATGTTCAGAAATTCCTTTTCCCCATGACAATCCCATGATAATGATAACCTCTCCTTCTCCCGACCTATACATTTCCCCTTTCCATTCTATTCTAGAGGATTTAAAAACACCAACAATACCAGAAATAAGAAAATTCCTTACCCTAATGAGAGGGTGCAAGAAAAATCATGTAAAAGAAGATTGGATAAAACTCATGCTAAATTGGGATCTCTTTACTCATCCTGATGCTGAGAAATTCTCAAAATCTACACCAGACAAAGAAAAAATAGATTTGTTAATAGCATGGAAAAATTATATGAAAGAAAAGGATGTCTGGATTTCCTTTTACGAGTGGAAAGCACAACAAGAATTCTGTGCCACATTCTTTAGAAACCAGTCAGCAAGAAAAATCCTTTCCCCTTTTCTCATACGACCTATCCTCACCCCACTTGTTTCCTTCCTTGCCCAAATTATATCCATCTCTGATATGGGCAAATAAATTAGCAAGCTAAAAACATACATTAAAAAAGCCACAATAAAAGAAGATAAGCAACAAATCTTGTCCATTGAACAACAAAAATTCCATGTCCTTCTGGATATCATGATCAAGAGAAAAAGGTTTTGGCTCAAAACATTACTAGATACTGGTTCTGATCTAAATCTTCTAAACACATAAATCATTCCTGACCAATTTTGGCATAAGACCCAACAAAGTGCTATCGATTTGGGAAACCAACCTACTCAACTACTATATGAAATACCTGAAGCAACTTTATGTTTCCAACATTATTGTCCATCCTTAAAATTCCTGTTAACAGAAATCCCAATTTCCTGCATTCTTGGCACTCCCTTGTTTGTTGTTGTTGAGCCACATGGTTTCACTAGACTACCCAATAAATCTCCTGGTTATTTCATCAGTATTCCCTCCCCAACCAAAACTTCAAAGATCTCTATCCAACTCCCTTTTTGTGTCTATACCCAGGATATCATCTCATATCCACACAGTCCAAAAAAAAGTACTAAATATACAAGAATTGAAGGGAAAAAGGACTGAGCTAAGAATTAAAGATCAAATTTCCTAGAGCCATATACATCAACAGATTTTAGAACTCCAGAAAAAATTTGAAGCAAAGGTATGCTCAGAAAATCCCATTGCATTTTGGCACCATAAAAATCATGAAGTAGAAATTCCTTACAAAGATTCATATGAAGGAATATCATACAAAAGTAGAGCTATCCCTATGAACGTAGAATACCAAAAGATTTTCTCAGATGAAATACAGGGTCTACTCCACAAAGGACTTATCAGAGAATCTATTAGTCCATGGAATTGTTACGGATTCTATGTAAATAAGCATTCTGAACAAGTAAGAGGAATCCATAAGTTTTTCATCAACTACAAACCTTTGAATATGGTATTGGATGATGACACATACCCTATCCCTAACAAGTCCAGTTTGGTGACTAGAATTGCTGCAACAAAGATCTTCTCTAAGTTTGATCTAAAATCAGGTTTTTGGCAAGTGGCCATAAAAGAAGAAGATAAGTTCAAAATTGCCTTCAGTGTTCTCGCAAGACACTATGAATGGAATGACATGCCCTTTGGATTGAAAAATGCCCCTTCCAAATTTCAGAGAGTCATGGATGATGCCCTAAAACAATACTTTGATTGGTTGATTGTTTATATTGACGACATCCTAGTATTTTCTTCCTCTGTTGAACAACACTTCAAACATATCAGAAAGTTCATGCAGATTATCCAAAAGGATGGATTAGTATTTTCAAAAAAGAAAATAGAACTATTCAAAATAGAGATAAAGTATCTTGGTCACATCATAAATAATGGTGAATTGGTCCTCCAGAACCATGTTGTTGAATTTGCAGATAAATTTCGAGACAAAATTGTGGACAAATTACAACTCCAAAGATGCTTGGGAAGTCTCAATTATATAAGCCATTTTTATAAAGAATGTGTACAAGATAGAAAGTTGTTGAATGACAGGTTGAATAAATAAGCAAATCCTTGGACAGACGCACATACCCAAGGAATCAAGAAAATCAAGGCAAAAGAAAAAACATTGCCACTTCTTCATATATTTGACGATGATATTTACAAAATTGTTGAAACAGATGCTAGCAATCCTGGATGGGGAGTTGTACTCAAACAAATCAAAATTCATAATGGCATACAAACAGAAGAAATAGTTCAGTTTTCCTTTGGTCTCTAACAACCTAGTGAGAAAAACTATTCTACATTAGACAAAGAAATAAAAGCTGCCTTGAATACACTACACAAGTTTGAAAATTTTCTTATCAATAATTTTTTTTTGTTAAGAACAGATGTTGCAGCCATGAAAAGAGTTTTGAACAAAGAAGTTAAAAAGGCTAGTGATGCCAAGTTTGCTCAATGGAAGGCTTTATTCAGTAATTTTGATTTTGATATAGAACATATCAAAGGTACATCTAATATTATTCCATGTTTCCTAAGCCGAGAACATTTGCAATCTCATGCAATGATCATCTTTGTTCATTGGCAAAATGGCTCAAATATTAATGTCTATCCCTGATCTTCTCAGTTGGGAACAATACAAAGAAGAAAGGAGGCCACATTGGGAATTAAGAAGCACTCAGATCATAAATTCAACAAGTTTACATTGCCCACAAAGAATGGTCCTTGAGGTTCGAGCAAGACCAACATCAAATGTTCTACTCCCCGTCATCACTAGAGTAGCTCAAAAGTCATATGAAGCTCAAGATGCTTTAAGCAGTACCTTCCATGATATTGATATTATTTGGGAAATCCATAACCATAGAGGACCACATTGTTAGGACCCTACGATGTACCTTTTTGCTCACACCTTTTGCTACTATTACACCCTTTTTCCACTCATATTTAAACTTATATTATCACCTTACCCTATCTCTCCAAAGGTATATAACGTCTCTTCTCTTTACTATATGTTTAATCTGTTTTTCATATAATTTTACATTACTCTCATACTTAACCATTGATCAGAAATATATAAGTGTTGAAACAGTTCATGCTGCAGATTAGCATTGAGGCCTGTTGCTGAAATAGTTAAAGCACGCAAACCCTGTGGCTGAAACAGTCTGTGGTCTACGATGCTGGAACACAAACTCACACAAAGCTGCTACACTCTCTGTGGTCTACGATTCTGAAATAGAAACTCAGCGGTTACACTCTCCGTGGTCTACGATGTTGAAACACCAACTCAGTTGTTACACTCTCTGTGGTCTACGATGCTGAAACAATAAATCACACAAGAAGAAGCTGCTACACTCTCTGTGGTCTACAATGCTGAAACAACAACACAAAGTTGTTACACTGAACACAACAACCACACCTTGAGCCAGAATTAGCCATCACTGTTGCGTGAGGCCATGTGATGAAACAATCAGAACACAAATTCCGTTGTTGAAACAACCCACGATTTGCGATGTCGAAACAACATACAATAGTAGTAAGAAGATAAATAAAGAAGTTGTTACTCCAACCGCAATAGCAAAACCTCACTCAACACCTTTTCAACTATTGTAATAGCATTCTGTTACGGGAGACCAGGATATCCTATTCTTGTATCTGACTAAGAATAGGATTTATATATACACATGTAATTTGATTATCAAATTGTATCGAGAGGATTGTCCTCTTTAAATAAGGGGAAATCAACATTAGATAAGACCTTCTTCTTAACTAAGAAAGGATTTATAGAGAGGAACATGTTTTACTTCAGATTGTAATGTAACACAGTTGATAGATGAATAAAAGATTGTTCTGAGCATTTCTCTCTAGTTCATTTCGTTTCAGGGGAATCTTGTGAGAAGGGAGGGTCCACCTTCTTCACAAGATTCACTCATTAGCTTTGTAGTGTGTTAGTGTCATTTCTGTTCATGCCTTGATTAAATTATGTTTTGCTAAAACACTACTTTACTGAACTCTGTTGTGTTGAAACTCTGCTTTGTTGGTTGTTACATTGTTTCCATGTAATTCATGCTTGGGTAACTATTGATCATTCTAGTTAGCAATCTTGTTTGGTGAATTTATGAAAGCGTGATAATTAGGGATAGGTGTTGAAGGTTCCTTCTTGGGGAATAGGGTCATGTTCTCTACTAAGAGATAGTTAGTGTGTGTCAATCATTTCAATGAGTCTATGAAAGTGTGATGATCAAAAACAGGTGCTGAAGATTCCTTCTTGGGGAATAGGGTCATGTTCTCTATTACAAGATAGTTGGTCTTTCTTGTTGCAGCATCTTGTTGTTATTTTAAATGTAATCCAGGAATCTTTAATTAATCATTTCTTTAAACTTTGAACTCTGCAACAGGTAGATTTCTTTCCTATAATACAAGTTAGAACTTCAGTTTGTTCAAGGCAAAGTGTGATTAATATATTTTTACTACAACTCTAGGTTTCTTTTGAGATTGAGCATATATAGTGTGTGATTACCTTTGAAATAAACAAACATCCCTGGGTTGACAATTTATGTAGCACTTGATTGTTTAATTAAATAAGCAATTATAGTGACCAACATTTTGGCGCCGTTGCCGGGGAAGGTAATTATAGATTTCAAAAGCACTTATGATTTTTCAGATACAAAGACTGCATGAGAGGATGCAGAGACCCCAAAGACACTGACCCTACAGGTGGCAGGGGCAGAGGAAGAGGACGAATAAAAACTTATATTGACGAGATTATATCAAAGTCTGAATCTACTGCTCAATGACCAAACTCTCGGAAACCTAAGTCCCAACCTTCATTTCAAGAAAAATTTGAGACGGGGAAAGAGGTTTGGAGTCTTGAGACAGTTGAGAAACCAACAGGAAACATTGAGGACATAGAAAGTGCAGCAGGGGAGCAAACAGAAGAAAACATGGATGAGTACAATGAAGAATTGCATCATGAAGAACAGGAAGGTCATGAAAGAGAGGTAAATGATGAAAACTCTTTTTCCACATTAGGATTTCCTATTGGTGATCTTCCTAGAGGGGTATCCCCCATGAAGAACATTCCACTCTCAACACTACCTAACTTTCATGGTTTGTCTTCAGAGGATCCTGATGAATTCCTTTTTGAGTTTGAAATATTATGCAGAAGTTATGATTACATTTCCAATGCTAAAAAATTAAAGCTATTTCTAGCAACATTGAAGGGAAATGCACTAAGATGGTTCATGAGCCTTGGAGGCCATGTAATCACAACATGGGACCAAATGAAACAAAAATTCTTGCATAAATACCAGGACTATTGTCGAACAAGAGAAAAAAGGGAAGAACTATTTAAGATGATACAAAAGGAGGATGAAAATATGGAGGACTTTGTAGAGAGGCTACAGTACAATCTACAAAGATCCAATCACCACGATGTAAGTAAAGATATCCTTAAAATGATATTACTAAAAGGAGTAAGGGATGAATATTTAGATATGCTAAATATGCTTGGAAAAGGGGACATATCTAAAGAATCATATGATGAGATTGTTAACCTATGTAAAAGATGTTCAAGAGGAGCTTCAAGGAAT
The DNA here is from genome assembly GCA_009831015.1 of Picea engelmannii. Classification (NCBI taxonomy): domain Eukaryota; kingdom Viridiplantae; phylum Streptophyta; class Pinopsida; order Pinales; family Pinaceae; genus Picea; species Picea engelmannii. The sequence continues at coordinate 246,522 of ML792601.1, forward strand.
AGATCAAATAGCAGGGATACCACATTTTCAAGAGTCCAAAAATCAGCCATCGGGGGAGAAACAAGAGCTGAAATAGGTAATTTACTTGAAGGTTTTAAAACTGAAATGTTAAGATCTTTTGCCTAAAAAATTGATACCCTGCAGATTCAAAAGAAGCAAGCCGAAGAAAAAGCAAATATGTCCATCTTTTGTTCTAAATGTAGAGACAAGCACCCACGAAGGGAATGCCCATTGGATAAAAAGCCAATCCGCACCATCTGTGATAAAGATCATGAAACTCAACAATGTCCTTCTCTACCAAGAATCAAGGCAGCATTACAACCAACTGATGAAGAAGCTGAAGTCGTCTATCTACTGACAAAGATAAGGAAATGGCAACCCCGGGGACAAGGTATGAATCCTAACATGCCATTTGCATCTTCTAATCATTGGAATAACTATCCTTCTTTTAATCAAATGAATTACCCTCCCTATAACCAAATTCAATACCTAAATCACATGAATTACCCACCCATGAAACAAACTAACCCACCCTTTGTTGATCCGTCAATGTGGACTCCTTGGCCTCCACAACAACAACAACCATATCAGAACCAATGGAATCCAAATTGGAGAGGACAAAAACCCCCCTTCCCAAATCAATTACCTCAATCAAAATTTCTGCAACCACTCTCCTTACCAACAAGTACTCCACCAAACAATCAAATAATGAGGCTCCAACTACCTGTACAACCCAACACTAACCCCAATAATAAAGTTGTGCAATGCATTGATATTCATAACTAGCCTACACTTTCTCTTCTCCCTACGCAATGAAATGATATTCATTTACGATCTGGGAGAATAGTAGAACCTATCATTGCTGATGTTACCTCTTCTAATAAAGAGGAAACAAAAGAGCATGATGTACCTGAAGAGGTACAATCATCCTCTAACACTGCTGCTGAAACAAAAAAACCACCATTTCCTGAGCGTTTAGCTTTGACTAAAATTCCTAAGCCATCGACTTTCAATCTTCTAGGGGAACTACAAAATCTTTATGTCAAAATCCCTCTATTACAAGCACTCCGAGATGTACCAATTTATGCCAGGACTATGCGAGACATTTGTGTTAAGAAACCTGGTAGGAAAATTAAGGATCCCCTCACACTCCATGTCATGGGTAACTTGTCTACACTAATGTCAGGTAAAGTTCCCCCAGTTAAATATGGTGATCCCGGCCACCCTACCGTCTTAGTACAAATTGGAAAAACGATAATCCCTCGAGTCCTGGTAGACTTAGGTGCCGCTATCAATATTATGACTCTGGAAACCTCACAACTGTTACAACTACAAAATGAAATCAGAGACACCCCAACTATCCTAGAATTAGATGACCGCTCTACAATCAAACCAGAGGGAGTCATTGAAAACCTAATTATCTCAGTGGAATCATGGAATTATCCAGCTGACTTTGTGGTATTACAACCTAAAACAAAGTTGGGGGGCCACCCTCTAATTTTGGGCAGGCCTTGGTTAGCCACAGCAGACGCTTTTATCAGCTGTAGATCAGGATCAATGACAATTTCCAACGGTTATGAAACCAAACAGCTTACCCTCTACCCTCACGCTACACCTTTGATTAATAATGATAATTTTGTATGGGTAGATTTTGATGATCAACTTACTCAACCCATCTTGACTATCGGACAAGCCTTAAGCCTTAAAGATGCCACTGAGGATGAAGTAATTAATAATTTTATTTGTGAACCCTCCTCTGTGACTCCAGAAACTCATAACCAACTAGCTGCACT
>ML792601.1:249042-267015 GCA_009831015.1 Picea engelmannii
TCACTTCCCATTACCATTCATTGATCAGGTGTTAGACAGTTTGTCAGGGAAGAAATTTTTCTCCTTTTTAGATGGTTTCAGTGGGTATAATCAGATCAAAATTGCACCTCAGGACCAAGACAAAACCACTTTTACCAGCCCTTAGGGAACTTTTTCTTATAGAGTTCTCCCATTTGGACTATGTAATGCACCAACAACCTTTCAAAGAGCAGTTATAGGAATCTTTTTTGATATACTTAATGACTCTATGGAAATTTTTATGGATGATTTTACCCCTTATGGTGTTTCTTTTCAGAAAGCACTACAAACCTTGGGAAAGTACTTAAACGATGTATACAAGCCCTCCTCTCCTTAAGTACATAAAAATGTCATATGATGATGAGTGAAGGAATAGTGCTTGGACATTTTATCTCATCTCAAGGAATTCAGGTAGATCCATCCAAGATACAAGTCATTAAATATCTTCCTACTCCCAAAACCCAAACAGAGGTAAGAAGTTTTCTAGGACATGCTAGATACTACAGAAGATTTATCAAATTTTTTTCCAAAATAGCTTCTCCCCTGTTTGTGTTACTGATGAAAAATGTTGAATTCAAATGGACTAATTCTTGCCAGGAAGAATTTAATACACTTAAACATCAGTTATCTACAACTCCTATTCTTAGAGGACCTGATTGGACACTTCCCTTTCATATATCCTCTGATGCTTTAGACACTGCAATATGAGTTGTCTTGGGACAAGAAGAAAATGATCTCCCTTATGCTATTTACTTCATTAGCAAGAATATGACTCCTGCTGAACTTAACTATACAGTTACCGAAAAGGAATTCTTAGCAATTATCTATGCTATTAATAAATTTTGACATTACATCACTAACTACTCTACTCTTGTCCATACTAATCACTCAACTATCAAATATCTAATGAAAAAACCTATCACAAATGCTAGAGTCACCAGATGGTTACTATTATTAAAAGAATTTGATATTACAATTGTACATAGACCAGGAAAAGAAAATGTAGTTGTTGATTTCCTTTCTCGGCTAACACCTGAAGATGATACCCCAGTAGATGATTCATTTCCTAATGAATATATATTTGCAGTATCTGCTCACTCACCTTGGTATGCAGACATCGCTAACTACTTGGTTGCAGTGAAGTTACCACCACACCTATCCCATCGGAAGAAAAGAAGAATCATTCAACAAAGTGCTCGATATAGTTGGATAAGTGGGTGTCTTTTCCATATAGGACTTGATCAAGAAATCCAAATGTGCATTAGAGAAGATGAGGTTTATGATTTACTAAAAGATTGTCATGATGGCCCTTGTGGAGGGCATTTTGCTGATAAAAGAACATCACATAAATTGGCCCTCACTTTTTAAAGATGCAAAGAAATATGTCCGGGCCTGTGATAGATGCCAAAGAATGGGCCAACCTAATCATAGATATGAAATGCCATTAAACCCCTAGATAGTACTTGAACCATTTGAAATATGGGCCTTAGACTTTGTAGGACCCATTAACCCCCCATCCAATCAAAAAGTTTACATAGTGTTCTGCACAGATTATATGACCAAATGGGTGGAAGCTAAAGAAATCCATAGAGTGACTGAAGAAGAAGTTATAGATTTCCTATTTGAAGACATCTTCATCAGATTTGGAGTGCCAAGAGAATTAGTTACAAACGAGGGACCTCCTTTCACTTCTCATGGTTTTAAAGCCACCCTTCAAAAATATCATATTCAGCATAGAATGACTACACCATACCACCCCCAAGCAAATGGACAGGTGGAAAGCACAAATAAAGTAATAGAAGCCATTCTCACAAAAACAGTGAAGGAAAAGAGAAAGGATTGGTCCCAAAGACTCCCTGAAGCATTATGGGCCTACAGAACTACCTGGAGAAATACTATAGGATTCTCTCCCTATGAATTAGTTTATGGAAAGAGTGTTGTATTTCCTGTAGAATTTGAAATCAAAACCTTAAGGACTACTTCAACTATCAACCTTGATTTGACCGATGCATAGACAACCAGGTTGCAACAACTTAATGAATTGGATGAAAAAAGACTAGATTCCATTCATCAGACAACCATGATTCAACAACAAAGATCAAAATGGCATGACAAAACTATCAAGCATAAGAAGTTTCAAAAAGGTAATTGGGCCCTATTGTATGACTCTTGGTTCAAATAATTTCAAGGGAAACTACGTACAAGATGGCTTGGACCTTACGAAGTAGACACTGTTTTACCCAATGGAACAGTAAGGCTCCTCACAATTGATGCCTCTAAAACATCATTACTTGTAAATGGTCATCAGCTTCGTCTGTACCAACGCCCTATTTCCAAAGAAGATTTTAAGGCCACATGTGTGGCAAACTCTTATTACCTCTTTTTAGAGGGGCCTTCTAGCCCTCATTGCAATTAATTCTTTTTGAAATTAATTTCCTTAGTATTAGATTAGATTATATTTAGTCTACTAATAATCCTTGTCAAGAAATGGCATGTTACAATTGATTTTTCCAGATTCTCGATGAAAGAAAAATTCTACCAAGGAAGGACAATCTTGCTTCAAGAAGAGCCAAGCTTCCCCATTGCTGAAACACCAACTTTTCAGCATTCTCTGTCAATAAGATTTTGATCTCTCAGACTACATTTTGTCCTTCCAGTAAATAAATCCTTGATACAATTCCTCTAACAAATCTGTAGTGTCCCCAAGGTCGAGCCCCGTTACAGATCATGTTATATGTAAAGAATTGTAAATATGTTCTATAGGATGGTGAGCCAAGTTTTGTATAAGCTGTAGGCTTATGTGTTTTGTTAGGCCAGGGAGCCTAAGTGTTGAAGGTCAGGAGCCTGTTGATGTACTTGTATGTATGCAGGTCAATTAATAAAATATAAATACCACCAGTGCAGACTGACCGTGATGAATGAGTGATGGGGGACTAAGCGTCCACAGAGTGGCCAAGGGATCAGGGGCTGGAAGGTGGGAAAGGGGCTGAGTGAGGAGCCTAGGGGGCTTAGGCTTGGAATAATACTTTAATATTATTTCCTAAAAATCCATATGCACATTATTTTATCCTAAGTCCTCTTGGAAGGACTCATTATTCCCAAGTGGTGGAAGGAAGGCGTACGGATGGAACACATGCAGTTCCCAGGGTGACAAGTGTCAACCCTGGTGCATGAAAATATAAGCCTAAACTGAACCGTGGGTGGGGAATCTTCCTCCATTCGGACCCGAACCTCTGAGAATGAAGGGAGGACGACCTCTGCCAGATACACAGATTCATCTCTGAAGTCATTAAGCCTATGTTTGTCTGAAGAAACCATGTACACCCATGCTCCGAACTATGAGTCTGTGTCTATTCTAGGCAGCCTGGAAAATGCATTTCTGAACCAGAATCCCTGTGCTGGATTCAAGTGGAAGCATCCTGTGGTTGTATGGGAAATGTTGAGCTAGCCTGTGTTTGGAGCCTGTTCCGAAATCATCACCGCAAGATCATCCAGTGATTGCTGAACCATTTTTGGAAGCATTTGTCTGTGTTTCCTGTGTATTGTTGTGACCACACAGTACTGGACTGCATGAGGCTTGATGGCCTGTGAGTGACTCCTCCAGGTGAGAGAGTGCGTAGAGGGAGAAGAGGACTCCTGGAAGGAACCCTGTAGCTGCCATAGAGCCCGGAGAATTCCGGTCCGACCTGTTCCTGTAACCCAAGGTAAGGGAGATTGGCAGCCGAAGGACTGTCTAGGTGATAGAGAAGGTGCACTCTCCTGGGGTGAAACATGCATGTGAAGAATGAGGGTCTGTGGGCAGTGAGCATGGGAGATTCCTGGAATAGCTTCTTCCTGGTGAATGTGTATGTGTTATCTTCCCTATAACCTCAACCTAGCTTAGGATTCCTTGCCTTGGGGTGGAGCTCGGTCTCAACTTGGGGGTGATCCACTGTTGAGCTGATGAACAATGTGGTCTAAGGCTGGGAGGTTCGTGGAAGGCCTGCACTCGGTTGGTGAATTCTACAGCCATTAAAAGATAAGTATCTGAATTATGTTTTATCACATTTGGCATGATTGTGTTGTTCATGTATCATGTTTTCTGCTGTGTAAACGAGTTACTGTTGAATCCTATGGAATGTTTAATTATAGAAGTAACTAGATATGTTTCACTCTGTATTTTAAATGTGTTTAATTATGTTAAATGAATGTGCTCATAAGGTCTGTACAAATTATGTAATCATTCATGTATAGAATGGTAATTGAGAGGGTTGAAAACCTAGGTAGTGAAAGGGTACACTACAAAATCAAAAGTCTCCACCACGGCTACTGCAGAATTATTATGGATAGGCACTATATTTTCTTTAAAGTACGGATAAAAAGGTGAAGATGAGGTATGTAAATTTTATATGTAAATACAATTAAGCTATAGTTAATGAGAAGATCACAACTCATAATTACCACTCATTATTTTAGTCGTACTTGAAGGGGGGGAAAGAATATTGAAATCCTATACCATCATTTCTCATGAATCCAGCATCGTCATTCTTTTTCTCACCATCCTTTCATTTGTTTCACTACATTTGCATGCCTTCACCCAAAAAACTCACTCTGAATAGAAGCAGTTACTCGACTCTATGTCGGTGCATTTTACTGAGCGGCTAGCTATGGGAGGCCCTGTTATATGGCATGAACCCGCCACGATAGCCCTGTTAGAACTATACCCATAAGTATATCAAATTTTTTTGCAGGCAGGATGGCTGGGTTATTTCGAGAGCCTCCAGGGATTTTATCAACAACAGGTTCTGCAATTCACTCAAAATCTTTAGGAAGACCATTCAATTGTTCAAGGTTCCAGTTACAGAGGAGGATATAGTGCAGGTTTTGCGTCTCCCTACCAATGGCATTCGTTGGTTCAGCCGCAAACATATCATTCTTAATGCCCAATAGGATTTCTTGTTGCCAGGGGAACAAATTGAACCTAAAGGTTGGGGTGTCCGACTGAGCTCGTTGCTGCCTCCATGGTCGAAAGTCGCAAAATTTGTCAAACACTACCTTACCTGCAAAGGCCGATACCAGGTAGTCTACCAGTATGATTTTGTCCTATTGTCTCATTTACGACATGCTGGATTGATAAACATCCCTTATTATCTGCTCGGATGTCTTAAAAATATGTCGCACTACTGTAAAAAGGCTAAAAATCCCGTCCTTTCCCTCACCCATCATCATCTCACTCAACTTCTTATCCAAAAGGGTTTTTCCCAACAAAACCCCCCACTAAACAACCCACCCATAGACCCCCAAGAAGTTGTTGAAACTCTTGAAAATCTTCAGGAACAACAACCACAAAACCCTCCAAACCCTCTAGAAGTACCTAATAGTCTGTCTACAGACCCAATCAACCCAATTAACTCCCCTACCATACCAAGCTTGCCCCACATTTTACCAGAATCATCCACTCCTGCCGTGCATATCCTTAGCGATGTTTCTGAACTAGACAATTCTCCCTGTCCCATCATTGAGGAAGAGCCCCCACGCAAACAAAAGAAAATTCCTTTCTTTCCGCCCTTTTTACAGAGAAAACAAACAAGGGTCTCAACAAGAGAAGCCACTATTTCCACTACCCTAAACCTCCAACCCATCCGATTACAACCCCGTACACCTTCAACCTCCCAAATTCTGGAATATTTACCTATTCCACCCACGGGCACTGAAACACAAGAACCAGAGGGCCAGTATGTTGCGACATCATCCATTTCAAATTTAGTAGCTGAAACACAAGAACCAACTACTCATTTAGTAGCTGAAACACAAGAACTAACTACTCATCAAGTAGATGAAATGCAAGAACCACCTACTCATTCAGTAGCTGAAACACAAGAACCAGCTATAGCTATCACACAAGAACCATCTACAGTTGAAACATAAGAACCAGTTGCTAATATTGTTATTGAGACAGAGGAATCAGATGCCCAAGGTGCTGCAACATTACTTTCTTTACATCAAGAATCTGAAACACAAGGATCAGCTACCGATCCTGTAGCTGCTCCAAATGAACCAGCTAGTGCGACTGTGACTGCTACACAAGAACCAATCACCCCTCAACCAAAACCAACAATGGCCGCTGTCCTACAATAAAATGAGTTCCTAAAGTCTGAACTGGAAGCCTACAAGCAAGAGCTATCCATGGCAAAGGAAGCCTATGAGAAGGAACTTAAACTGTACACCCTAGCTCACATAGCAATCATGTCAGAGGGAACTACAACAGAGAATTCGTGTAGAGAATATATGTGAAGTCAATGTGGGGACGTCTACTATCAAGAAGGCTACAAAGTAATTCAAATTCCAATGCCAGGAGCTTTCCCTGCACCTTCGAATTTTGCAGTCAAAGAAGAACACCCTGTTGTTACACAAGAACCAGTAGGACCCTCCAAAATTAAAATTGAACCCTGGCCTACAACAATTGTCAAATCTGAAGCCCCTATTTTTGTCAATAAATCTATACAAACATTGCCTATTGATGAATCTACCCCTCCTAGCCAGATAAATACCCACACCTTTGTGGAACAAGCCACTCAGACCCTACCTCAGCCTACTACTTACAACGCTGAAACACAAACTCAGCCATGGGATGAGCAGGAAATAATAGACAAATGGAAAAAAGAGTCTGTTGTTTCATAGGCCAAAAGCCTGCAACAACACAGACAAATCTGGATAAACCATATCTATTCAAACTGGGAAGCTTTGGAGCAAACACGCCAGGAATCTCGTGCCTATAAGAAACAAAATAAAGAGCTAAAAGGCAAATTGCTCCTAATATTTGACTTGGCACAAAAGTTATTGGCTGCAAGGAAACCATCCTGCAATTACTCTCTGTTCCTCATGGAACGACTTACATGGTTTCAAATAAAATCAGTCAAAGAAGGAAGACCCCATGCAGTGTTAAATCCAGCAGATTTTGTTAAAACCTTTGCAGAAGCCTCTGTTATGGATCAACACCTCCTTTGTGAAGCATATTTTCATAATGAAGCCATCCTTGAGAACCGACAACTTAACCTTAACCCTCTTGTCGGTGACATCCAGATTTGGGCACTCACCTCCTTCCTCAACAATCAAATTATATGGCAGGATGACTTCCTAGCTGCCAAGCATAACGAGGATAACCGCCTTCTCTGGATAAGGCCAGAACCAAAAAATGCTACCACCTTTGTTACAGAGTATTATCAATTTTTAAAGAAACCAGAGATGACTCAACACATTCAACAATTACAGACATCAGTGTTTCAGGCGTGTCAACATTTTATTAAATCCACAAAGATTGCTGCCCTACAGGAAAATAACATGTTTTAGCAACAATCTACTAAGAAAAAACAGGAACACAATCCTTTTAGCCCCACTAATCTTGAGATAACAATCTCCAGGGTACCTAGCTACATCAAGTGTGTTCAGCAATGTGTTGAAAGATGGATAGGTTATCAATTTCATTTCCCTATCCTGTGGATGCCAGCAGAGAAATATCAAATTCATTATAAGTTGCCCAAGAAGACAGAAACATCATCTTGTCAAAGGATACAACATGTTCAAGGGTTCATATCTCCAACAGACATCACCTTCCACAGCTACTGATTGAGTAACTTGCATGCTCAGAGTCGGTATTCAGATTCTGATTCAGAGTGAAGTTGCCTGAGGACATGCAACATTTTAAGTTGGGGGGGATGTTAGGACCCTACAATGTACCTTTTTGCTCATACCTTTTGCTACTATTACACCCTTTTCCACTCATATTTAAACTTATATTATCACCTTACTCTATCTCTCCAAAGGTATATAACGTCTCTTCTCTTTACTATATGTTTAATCTATTTTGCATATAATTTTACATTACTCTCGTACTTAACCATTGATCAGAAATATATAAGTGCTGAAACAGTTCGTACTGCAGATTAACATTGAGGCCTGTTGCTCAAATAGTTAAAGCATGCAAACCCTATGGCTGAAACAATCCGTGGTCTACGATGTTGGAACAACAACTCACACAAAGATGCTACACTCTCCGTGGTCTACGATGCTGAAACAACAACTCGGCTTTTACACTCTCCGTGGTCTACGATGCTGAAATAGAAACTCAGCTGTGACACTCTACATGGTCTACGATGCTGAAACAACAACTCACACAAGAAGAAGCTGCTACACTCTCCATGGTCTACGATGCTGAAACAACAACACAAAGTTGTTACACCGACCACAATAGTCGCACCTTGAGCCAGAATTAGCCATTGTTACTGCGTGAGACCACATGCAGAAACAGTCAGAACACAAATCTCGTTGATGAAACATCCCATGATTTGCGATGTCGAAACAACATACAACAACAGTAAGAAGATAAATAAATAAGTTGTTATTATAGCCGCAACAACAACACCTCACTCAACACCTTTTCAACTATTGTAATAGCATTCTGTTATGGGAGACCAGAATATCCTATTCCTGTATCTGACTAAGAATAGGATTCAGATATACACATGTAATTTGATGATCAAATTGTATCGAGAGGATTCTCCTCTTTAAATAAGGGGAAATCAACATTAGATAGGAACTTCTTCTTAACTAAGAAAGGATTTACAGAGAGGAATGTGTTTTACTTCAGATTGTAATGTAACATAGTTGATAGATGAATAAAAGAATGTTCTGATCATTTCTCTCTAGTTCCTTTCGTTTCAGGGGAATCTTGTGAGAAGGGAGGGCCCACCTTCTTCACAAGATTCACCCATTAGCTTTGTAGCGTGTCAGTGTCATTTCTGTTAATGCCTTGATTAAATTCGGTTTTGCTGAAACACTACTTTACTGAACTTTGTTGTGCTGAAACTCTGCTTTACTGCTTGTTACATTGTTTCCATGTAATTCATGCTTGGGTAATTGTTGATCATTCTAGTTAGCAATATTGTTTGGTGAATTTATGAAAGCGTGATAATCAGGGACAGGTGTTGAAGGTTCCTTCTTGGGGAATAGGGTCTTGTTCTCTGCTAAGAGATAGTTAGTGTGTGTCAATCATTTCAATGAGTCTATGAAAGTGTGATGATCAGAAACATGTGATGAAGATTCCTGCTTGGGGAATAGGGTCCTATTCTCTGTTACAAGATAGTTGGTCTTTCCTGTTGCAACATCTTCTTGTTATTTTAAATGTAATCCAGAATTCTTTAATTAATCATTTCTTTAAACTTTGAACTCTGCAATAGGTAGATTTATTTCCTGTAATTCAGGTTAGAACTTCAATTTGTTCAAGGCAAAGTGTGATTAATATATTTTTACTACAACTCTAGGTTGCTTTTGAGATTGAGCATATATAGTGTGTGATTACCTTTGAAATAAACAGACATCCCTGGGTTGAAAATTTATGTAGCACTTGATTGTTTAATTAAATAAGCAATTATACTGACCAACACACATCAACAACATTTTTGTTTTCATAGACCAAGGCTATTACTACAGTGGCCCGAAAGAAATCCTAACATCTATTTTCCTGACAGTGATTATCATTATTCTTGCTACAAAACTTTATGGTGGGATTTGCTACAAAAAGAAAATGAAATAACCTTGATTAAGTTTGGAAAGGTAAACACTGCCACATTAGGAAGGCCTCCAACTTGGCTAGCTGAATGGTGGGAAGCATTCGGAGTTAACAAAAGCGTAGTTAATCCAAAACTGATATGTTCCATGAGTACTCTCCCACTTCACAGAGTAAAAAACCTCTACCAATATGGACCTAATGATGGAGAAATCTTATGTAATTTTATTTTAAATCACCACCAATGGGTCAATAAAACTAGAACTTCCAACCAAATGATGAATGGACAACCAGTCATAGTACATAAACGCTATACGAAGATGTGGGACACATTGAGATATGAAGAAAAATTTCATACTCACATTGAAAATGACTAATAAGTCTATCATGTCTTACTGGTCGACAATGGTGTTAGTTGATTTTCGTGGGTTCAGGTTACAAACTCCACTTTGTACAAACTCTTGTCATTTATCTGTCGCAAGGAATCTTGGAAACCCAAAGAACTTCTTTGGCCTTTGGCATGGTTTGGCCAACATTTCCAAGGTACTTCCAAATACGTGGAAAGATGACTAGAATCTTGGTCGGATGTCTCTTGCATGTTCTCTCCGCCAAGTATACAATAAATCTAGAAAGTAGATTTGATTCTGAGGGGAATAAGTCGAATGTCTTTTCAAAAAATGATTCCTTTCTCCAAAAAATTGTATATAAGGAGAAGGGAGGTTCATAGAAAGGGTCTCATTTTTTAGTCAGTCCGAGTCTTCTAAGCTCCCTCTATTTTAGCTTAGAGTGTTTCTTTTAAGTTGCTTTGATAAGCCTACGTGATTCTGGCTCGGCCAACACGAACCTAAAGTGGCAGAAGCATTTAGTTTCAATTTATAATTCTGTGTGGAATGTTTTGAGAGAGAGTAGTCTGAGCTCAAATTCAAGTCTGTAAACACATGTCATTTTGGCTCATATAATACAAATCAACTTTCGTATGTTTATCTCTGAAAATTGTCTATTCTCTTGTCTGTGTATTTTTCTATTCTTGTTTTCCTACTAAAGCGATTGTCAGAAGTTCAATGGAGGTTGGTGCCCGAAAGTTCACTGAGAAGATTGTCGTAAGTTCACTTAGGTCTCGAAGAGCATCGTGGTAAGTCCTGCTAGGCAGGTGGCCGCTAAGGGAAGTAAGGCGTTGGGCTATTCGAAGGTTCAAGCTGGGAGCTTCTTGGGTTCACCTAGGGGGTCGATAGGTTCAAGATAAGATCACAAAAGAAAGCATTGACAAAACAAGAAAAACAAGCAAAGACAACCTTTCAAGCTTCATTCTCCGTAGGAGGAAGCCTCTTTGTTTACAAAATGGTATTAGAGAATATAAGTACTTAAACCAATATAAGATCACTTGGGCTTTACGAAGTGGGTCACAGGATATCCGCCACTGTAATCAAAGGAATTGGAAGAAGTTCCACCTGCATAAAAATAGTTAGGATGGTGACCTCCACCAGGAGAAGCAGATGCTTCAGACTCATTGAGGTTAGTTTCTGCTATTGTCGTTGCATTGAGAGTTTCTGCGATGGATTCCAACTCCTTCACCACATCTCTCATCATAGAACGATATGCAAATTCGTCGACAGAGCGCAGTGATAGTCTTACGAAGCTTTCAAGAACCATTTGAGAAATTAGAGAATCTCTGAGAAAGGGGTCGAGTTTTTGGCGTCAGACTGCATTTATTCCATCGGTATCCATCACAGTCTTCACCTCTCGAACCAGATATTTTCCTCTTTCAATCAGGGGTGGTCGAGAGTCTAGGAGTTCCATTAATACCACACTAAATCTATATACATCCCTCTTCTGTGTTAGCTGTTGTGAATTGACATATTCCTACTCGACGTAGCCCTTCCCAAGCCATTGATGTTGAAATTTTCATAATTAAAGTAAGTTCAATCCTAAGCTAGGTCCATTTTACAGATGATGCCACTGAAAATTATAGTAGTTGAGCCCATCTAGACCCAAATTTGATAGGTTGTTAGACTTGCAACGTTCTCTAGATGGAACGTCTCCATTAGTAGCTGAGCCCATCTAGAGAAAATATTGAATACACTCACACTATCTCAAGTTGTTGCAAGCTAAAGACTTCAGAAGGAAGTTGCCTATTCAAATTACTATTTTCCATCACGCTATTGAACAAGGCAAATGAGGTAGAAAAAACAATTAGTTTGAAAGATTGAAAAATCTGATTTTAAACCTGTACTGATCAATGATCATAAAGGCCATAACTGGCCATATCTTTGTATCCCAGCTTTTTAATTACTCACGAAACATCAAATAAATTTAACTTACATAGTAGTCAATGATCCTAAAACAGAGAATCAAGATGGTGTTGGACTAACCGCCGCACCTCTCGTTGATCAACTGCCACGCTGGGAACATGGGATTAACCGCCCACTCAAGGTGATGTTGTTGGTTTGGAAGTTTACTAATACCTATGGGTTTTGGTGTAATGGCAAACTTTAACATGGTATCAGAGCCTTGGCCCAGGTTCAATTCCCTCGAGTTACATCGGACGGGGGTGTTGGACTAACCGCCGCACCTCTCATGGACACCTCTCGTGGACTAACCACCATGTTGGGAACATGGGACTAACCACCCACTCAAGATGATGTTGTTGGTTTGAAAGTTTACTAACACCTACGAGTTTTAGTGTAATGAAAAACTTTAACAACTGTACATAGGTGACCTCGAATAAATTGTTACCTAGGTCCCTGACAATAACATATATTATACAGCTCAAGAGTGTAAGTCTTCCTCACAAAATGCACAGAATCATGAGTACATACTTTTCTTTAATACTAAGCTAGAACATCTCTGAGCTGTCGCAATACAGTCCAGCGTTGATCTTACAATTCATTAAGTTGTCGTGGACGGTGTTGGACCTTCAATAGAGTTTCCATCAAGCGTCCTGTAAATCATGACAAGATTTCGAAGGTCACATGTTTTGAGATTTACTATATAGATAATTTAAAACGGAATAAACTAAAGAAAGATCGTATCGTAGACTCACACGATCTCCAAGGTTGAGACATTTCCAAGAGTAGAGGGGATCTCTCCGGTAAGCGAATTTCCATTTGGAAGGGTTTGAAGAGACTTGCCAAAAAAACCTTAGCAATAAAGCCACACATTTTCCTCTCCATTAAGTGTGGGTTTTCTCGTGATTCTTAATTACTAATTAATTACGAATCTAACTAATTCATTTTCCTTAACACGAATACCCAGATGACCGACCAGATGTTTAAAGGCCACCTTTCTCATTTTAGAACAATTTGGAGCATCCGATATAATTTTTCCCAAGCATTTTCCCGTAATAATGCTACTAATATTGATGCACTGAGGAGCCCTATTTTCTCCGTAACGGCAAACAGAAATCACAGTATCCTGTGCTGTTATAATGTACGAACCTGCAAAAAAGCATATTTTCCTTCGCCATTGCTATGGAATTTACGCACCTTTGGAAGCAGAAATGAAGAAAATCCCAGAGGAAACACGAACCCTCCGGAAGATATCTCTGAATGCTCTGCAAGGCAATCGACAGTTTCTAGTTATCCGACCGCCCGTCTATTCCACGATGACCAGTTATAGCGCACCCCCCGTTCTTTCCATGATTACCAGTTACCGTACCGATAGAGCTTGAGATTTATTACTGCGTCGCGGGACTGTTCCCTGCGGATCAATTATAAGTATGTTATTTGTTAAAGGAGCCATGAAGATTGTACACGGGGGTTAACAGTTTCGAACGACGGATTTCAACGAGAAAAACGGAAGAGGATGAAGAGGATGATACGTATTTGTTTATTTAGACTGGATGATGCCTACATTTAATAGGTTTTTATTGTTTAATTAGTTTTGTATGGACAATATTAAATATTGATGGAATACTTTTAGTTATCCCAATAAATCAATAATTCTGATTTCAACCACTAACATCCTCACTATTATAAAACATCCTTTTACATATTAACAAAGATTAGAATTTATATTGTTTAAAATGTGAAAACTGATGGTTGTTATTACTTTCCATTTCTCGAACAAGTTATCTTCCTCCACCTTTTTCCCTCCAGATCGCTTTCATCTCCACTTACTCGACCGTTTCCTCCAGTATTCCATCAGGACCACGTTCGGTGTTGATTCCAATTCCTCACCATCCTAGATGGATTGCCTGTAGTTATTGTTAACTGCCAGATAATTGTATAAGAAATTCTAGCTTTCAACTTGAGCATGGAGCTGTTTTTATCAGAGCTGCCTGACTCGAATAAGCATGGAGAGGTTTTAACACATACACAAGTAAGCATTGGCTTCTGTTTAAACCCTATATTTACAACAAAAAAAGCAGATATAACTTTGTCTTTTGCAATCAACCAAATTCCTTTGGAACTTTGGACTCACGCCGAGGGTTTACTAAACAATGTGAGTAATGGAGTCACACAGAAATGTTGAAATTGTTCCAGCATTGGCATTGGCTTTTGTTCATACCTTAAAGTTACAGAAACAAATACAACACATTCTATAACTTTGTCTTTTGCAATCAGCCAAACTCCCGTTGATTCCAATTCCTCACCATCCTGGATGGGTTTCCTATAGTTATTGTTAACTGCCACGTAATTGTATGAGTAAGCATTGGCTTCGATTTAAATCCTATATTTACCAAAAACAAATATAACTTTGTCTTTTGCAATCAACCGAACTCCTTTGGATTCACGTCGAGGGTTTAATGGACAATCTCAGTAATGGAGTCACACAGAAATGTCATAGAGTTATACATTAAAAAAATATAACTGTCTTTTCCAATCAGTGAACAACTCTCGATTCGAGGTATTTTCATGTCAAACATTGTCATTAGAATTTTAAATTTGAGTTTTATTTTTTATTTTCATGTTTGGACATTGTCAATTGAGTTTTGTAATTATTTTATTTTAAGATAGGGTTAAAATATTTTAAGTTATGGAATTATTTTTATGTTGTGACATTCTCATGGTCATTTGTAATTATTTTATTTTAAGACACGGTTAAAATATTTTAAGTTATGGAATTATTTTTATGTTCAGACATTGTCATGGTCATTTATATTTGCAACTATTTTAAGCAACCTTTTATGAATAAAACTAAAAACTGTAAGGTCATATGATTGTCAGTTTAGGTGATTAACATAGATTAATATTTGTGCAAGCTATGTTCGATTGAATGATTAATCTGTGCTATGGATGTTTGTAGATTTGAGTGATAGATTTAAGTAAATCTGAATCATGAATTCTTTTAGAATTTTACCAGCCATAAGCTTTTCAGAGTTCACTAACCGTGAGTTAACTGTTGTGTTAGTATTTTTCTTTTTCTACTTTAAATTATAATTATAAAAGATATATTCTATAAGATTATATCTTCCTGATATGAATTAATATAAATTATTATTATTATCTAATTTAAAAATTACATAATTTAATAACTATTATTTAAAAAGAGAATAATAACTAAATTAAAGAAAATTATTATATAAAAAACTTGAACAATATAATGGTTATATTAAATTACTTTAGTGAATGTCATGGCGTGCCTCTATTTATGTTTGAGATGTTGACCTTATGGATCATATGGGGTATTTAATTAATTTAAATTTTGTTAGAATTGGGATGCGTGTTAACAACTTTGCCCATCGATTTTAATTATATAGTTATGAAGCTGTCTTTTTGTAGCCACCATATAACGTGGGAACACTTCGTTATGAGAAGGCTGTGAGAGTTGGGATGGACTTTTTCTACGTGCTTGATCTACCTTGCGTTAGAATTGGATTTACTTAGGCGAGCAATATCCAGCTTGTTATAGAGTCTTTAAGACTTTGCAGATACCAGATCACGTTCGTGCACTTCATACCATGGCTCATCCATACTCTATCCTCATATTGCTCACCATGAAGTATGGCCATCCTATCACCATCTGCCTGCGCTCATATTCTGATTGTTACAAACTCCGGTGAATCCACTTAATTTTCTCGTCAGCCTACCTCCAGCAAAGGGCGTTAACCCACCATTATGAATCCCTTATGGTGTCCCACTTCCCAATGGACAATAAGATAGGTTTTGTCAGGGACGATCGAATTTAAACTTAAATTATACACAGAGAGGCAAATGGAGCAGAGCACAGAAGGCTCGCTCATTCAAAGGAATGGTGAAAACCAATTCGATTCACTAATGAAATCAGAGTACAATATATAGGTGAGATAGCCACAACAAACCAAATCATAGATCCATGAAGTGTGAAGTGTGGATCTCAAACCTCTCCATGCTAAATATAAACGAAACACAACAACCCAATCCCTAGCAATTTGTCTATCATTTCTACATTATTCAAACATTTAATTGAGTTGATGAATACAAATTTTAAAATCTAAATGGAGGGAATGGATCCCCACACCCTTCACCTATAATCATCTCTACATATGTATTCAGAACAGATAGATTCGGGACAGCAGATTCGAGGCCATGGTTTCTCCATAACATTCCTCACTGCCAAATTCATGGCCACTCCTTCTCAGACCGCTTACACAAAGTCTCTGGCATATTCGGGAGTTGGGTATCATTTTTATGGAAATTGATTCGTTGTCATCATAATGGTGGGAGTAGAAGAAGCAACAGAGGTGAAGGCAACTGCCCCGAGTACGACAATGAAGGAAGGCTCTGCTTCAATGTCCTCCCTTCCCACCCTTTTCGCCTCCTTCATTCCTATCCTGGTCGATCAATTTTACTGAGATGTCTTGCGGTTGTCCTCTGATCCATTTTTGTGATCCCGGTAAGAGGTGGCCAGTATTTTCTTCATATACATAGTTCTGATTTATGTCATATTATTTATGAACACAACATTGTGGGTATCATCTTTGTTACTCTTTTGTGGACTAGAGCCAGAGTCTTCTGTATCTGGTACACGATTTTCTTACTTATCATTAAGTCATTTAAGATATAAAGGGATCTTTTCAGGGTCCCTTTAATTTATTGTATATTCTTTGAATTAATAAAATTCTTCTCGACAATGTCGTATTTTTCCTATCACAATGGCGAGATTTTGCCGAGTTAGAGTTTGTCTGAGTAGAATGTGCAGTAACTTCTGAAATTGGGTTTTTAATAAATCTTGAGCAAAATGTGCGGTAGCTTTTAAAATCTGAATTAAGTAGGTGATGGCTATCTGGTCACTGCTCTATATCTGGATGATTGTATTTTTTTATTTGCAATGTGGTTTAAGAGTAAAATATTTGAAGCTATACATCATAGATTCTTCAATTTGTTTTCCGCTCGAAGATTGAAATATTTGCCAACATTAATGTTTGGTTCTTCATTTTGTTTATGGGGAGTGGCTGCACATTGATCTCGGATGGTGTATGGGAGTGATCTTGTATGTGATGTGGTTAGCAAATAAATTTAATCAGGTTTGAATTGAACTGATGTTTGTAGAAAATTTGATAAAAATTGAGATCCAAAGGTAGAAAATTTGGCGTGAAATTATAATGGAGATCAAAGTTATAAAGGCATAGCTATAGACATAATTTCCAAAATCAGATCAAAGTAGTAAGGATATAAACCTTTCATAACTCACATGTAGATATTTATAAAATTTCTAAAATATTTAAAAATTCTGAAATAACACAAAACTATATATTTTATAAATTTATAATTTTTTACTTCTAATAATTAAATTTTGAATTTTTTGCTTCTAATAATTCGAAGCAATAATTCGAACTGGTTTGAATAACCCACATATTGTCTTTTACTCTTCTAACCTAACCTGTAACCTGACCTGGGCTAACCCGAATGACGAGAAAGTAGGAAGCCATAGACAGAATGATGAGATTATTTGTAGATGGGACAATCAAATCTTAATAGATTAGGATTGTAGTTAAGGTAGGTTTATTTTCACGTTTTCTTGTAAAATTCAATTCTCACATAGTAGAATCAAGATCTTTTGAATCTAAATTCAAAAACTTAGATCCACTTTCACATCAAAACCTTTTTGAATTTGAAACCCTGAACATAGATAGCAATAACAGTAAAACCCTTGA
The DNA here is from genome assembly GCA_009831015.1 of Picea engelmannii. Taxonomy (NCBI): domain Eukaryota; kingdom Viridiplantae; phylum Streptophyta; class Pinopsida; order Pinales; family Pinaceae; genus Picea; species Picea engelmannii. Next base: position 266,679 of record ML792601.1, read on the forward strand.
ACCCTGGAGTATGATACTATTATCTATAACTATTAGAGTTTTACATTAATAATACTTTTAAGCAGGTTTATTTATAATACTTTTAAGCAGGTTTCTAAATTTTTAGTTATAAAAATAGAGTTAAAAAAACAAGGACTTAAAAATCATATTTAAAGTATATGTAGATATTAATTGAGAGATTTGAGTGTTCTTCATAAAGGTTCAAAATGTCCAAATTGTAAATAACACATACTTTAAATTGTTATTGAACTTTAACTTGTATTAGACTTTAATATTGAAAATGACTTTTACCCAAAATGTAGAAGTTATTATAATAGTTTTTAAGGTTTTAGAAAGC
>ML792601.1:284467-296966 GCA_009831015.1 Picea engelmannii
TGTATGTATGCAGGTCAATTAATAAAATATAAATACCACCAGTGCAGACCGTCCACGATGAAAGAGTGATGGGGGACTGAGCGTCCACAGAGTGGGCAAGGAACTAGGGGCTGGAAGGTGGGAAAGGGGCTGAGGGTGGAGCCCAGGGGATAAGCCTAGGGGGCTTAGGCCTGGAATAATATTTTATTATTATTCCTAAAAATCCATGTGCACATTATGTTAACCTAAGTCCTTTGGAAGGGCCTGTGATTTCCCAAGTGGTGGGAGAGGGGCGTACGGATGGAACACATGCAGTTCCCAGGGTGACAAGTTTCAACCCTGGTGCATGCAAATATAAGCGCCGAGCTGAACCGTGAATGGGGATCTTCCTCCATTCGAACCCGAACCTCTGTGCGTGGAACCGGTACGACCTCTGTCGAATATCGAGATTATCTCTGAAACCGTTAGCCTGTGTTGTGCTGAGGAATGCGTGTACACCCTGGTCCAGCGAGCGTGGAGATTGTGTCTGTTCCTAAGAAATTCCATGTGCGCATTTCCTGAACTGAAATCCCTGTGTTGAGCTCGGGTGGGAGAACCCAGTGGCTGTATGTAAATGCTGAGCTAGCCTGTGCATGGAGCCTGCTCCGAAAATCATCCCGTGAGATTATCCTGTGACAGCTGAACCTTTTTGAAAATCCTTGTCTGTGTTTTCCCGTGGAATGTTGTGATTACACAGTGCTGGACTGCGTGAGGCTTGTGGGCCTGTGAGCGACTCCTCCAGGTGAGGTAGTGTGCAGAGGGAGAAGAGAACTCCTGGAAGGAATCCCTGTAGCTACCTTGGAGCCCAGAGAATTCTGATTCGGTCTGTTCCTGTAACCCAAGGTAAGGGAGACTGGCAACCGAAGGACTGTCTAGGTGACAGAGAAGGTGCACTCTCCTGGGGTGGAACAGGCATGTGGGGAAAGCGGGTCTGTGGGCAGTGAGCGTGAGAGTTTCCTGGGAGAGCTTCTTCCTGTTGAATGTGTATGTGTTGTCTTCCCTGTAACCTCAACTTGAGTCTAGATTCCTTGCCTTGGGGTGGAGCTCGGTCCCAGCTCGGGCGTGACCTACTGTTGAGCTGATGAACAGTGTGGTCTAAGGCTGGGAGGTTCGTGGAAGGCCTGCACTTGGTTGGTGAATACTACAGCAAATAAAAGATAAGTATTCTGAATTATGTTTTGAACATGTTTTGGCACGACTGTGTTGTATATATTATCATGTTTTCCGTTGTGCAAATGAATTAATGATGAATGCTATGACTGGTTTAATTATAGCAGTACCCATATGTTTTACTCTGAGAATTAAGTGTGTTTAATTCTGTTTAAATGCATGTGCTTATAATTCCTTTACCAATTATGTAAACATTCATGTATAATGGTAAATTGAGGGGTTTGGAAACCTGGGTAGCAAATTGGTACGCTACAAATTGGTATCAGAGCAATTGGTACACTACAAGAGCATGGGGATATTGGTAATGAACAGGTACATAATATTCTTGATGATGATGTTTCTATAGATATTCCAGATCATGATGATCAGTCGAATAAAGAAACCATACATTGCAAACACTGTCACTGGTTTGCCCATGAGAAGGAAAATTGTTTTGATCTTCACCCATGCAGATTTTGTGGGAAGACAAATCACCTCTCAACAAGGTGTCAGAAGAGAAAGCGGAAAGATATTCATTTTGAATGGTTAGGGAATTGGCGTTGGAGTTTGGAAGCCAATTTATTGGAGCATTCTTATCGACGGACTTATACACAAGTACAATCGTACTTGATTGGAGATATTTCTATAGTTGATGGACATAAATGTTTTTTAGGATTGGATGATATAGGGTATGATTGGGGACCAGTTGATGTAATCTTCTGATTTGAATATCGTGTCTTCAGACTTCGTCGAAAGACGGTTTGATTACCCTTTTCCACATTCAAATGGGGTATATCTCATTATCTAGACTTCTCACTTTTCAGTTGACGGGGGGGAAATTAGTGAGAAATGTCAGACTTCAAGCTTCAAAGTCTACCTTTGATTTGTATTTCATTCAGCACTTGTCTCTGTCCTACATTCTATATTTATGTCTATTCAGAATATGATTGTTTGTCTGTTCAGAATAGGGTGCATGATCAATTGTACCCAAAACCCCTGATTTTTTGGTCCAAGTTGTAAGTCTTTCCATAGGCTGTTGTATTACCCATTTATTTAGTAAGTCTTGTTGAGTCAGGAATTTGTAAATTCCTCTTTTCCATAGAAAACTTGTTGTGTCAAGTTGTGGCATGAACCACTGTGTAGCTTGATGATGTATTAGAGATATTGAGTCTTCGATTAAGAGGGTGAAATATGAGATAGGAATCTCATATTGAGGGACCAAAATATGTAAACATATGATCAAATAAGAAATAAGCATGTAGTTTTCTCACAAAAAAATCAGTGAAGTTAATGAAGTTGACAATGATAAGATCAATGAAGTCAATGAAGTTGATAACGATCAGATGATAGATAATTGTTTCGATCTTCATCCGTGTATACATTGTGAAAGCGTACACATTGTTCCAGTAGCTTATATAGGTGTTGGATCTCTTCTTGGTCATACTTGTGAATGACGATCAAGGGAATTTGAACCACTTGTCCATGACAGGGGGGAAATCTAAAGTTTTCAGTCAGGTTCCAAGTTTGATTTAGAGCCCGTGAACAAATGATCAAGTATGCAACCTAGTTCCTGGTATGCAGTCTTGTTCCTAAACATATTGTTGGTGATATGGTTTGTGGTAATCCTAAAACCATTCCATTCATAGTTTTTCGAACATTGATCTCTTGATAGTTTATGGTCAGCTTAAAACCACCAATTGAGCAGAAGACATGAAGTTATGCTTGTTACATTTTTGGATTTTTAAGTCTTGAGCTCTTGTTAGTTTATGGTCAAGTTAAAACCATGCCATTTAGTAGAAGACATCATCTTCTGCTAGACATTCGGTTTGTGATCATCCCAAAACCACCATATTGGTTTGTGGTCATCCCGAAACCATCGAATGAGTTTGTGGTCACCCTTAAACCACCAATTTCGTAGAAGACATCAACTTCTGCTATTTTTTCAGAGTTCATAGAGGATCTTAAGCCCACTGAATATTTTCTTGACACATCACTAGTTGTCAAGTAGTGGCATTTTTTCAGGCAAGAACGAACTTATGATTAAGGGGGGATGTTAAAAACTCTAATCATAGTTCGTTAGTTTACCTAACTGTTATATAGTTACATGAAATTTATGGTATTTTTGTATTATATATGTACATCTATGTACATGATTATTTTCTCATTAATGATGATAGAGTATGCATTTTCTGCCAATATTCTATTTATCTTTGTTCATCATGGTTTCATGATTTCTTCATTTATTTCCATAATGTTTCTGCATTTTTCTTCATTATGAATATAGTAGAGAGTAGTGAGGCTAGTGAGCACAGATTGTGAATTCATCCTGTCTTCATTTCAGATCCACTGTGTATTTGTGATTTCGCTCTCCTAAAAGAAATAAACTTAAGAATATGGCATTATGTCCCCGTTTTTCATGATTTACGATGATCAACTTTAACACGTGATTTCAAAATGTTAAAAAATTAAGCAATGCGTATGATGATATATATTAAATTACTTTCTTGAGTGTCATGGGGTGTTTCTATTTATGCTTGAGATGTCAACCTCATACATATGGAGTGCAACGATCAAATTTGAAGGGCTACTCTTAATTTCAAGTTAAAGGAGATATATTTATTGGACTCTTCTATGATGAAAAGTTGAAAAAATAGTTATACTTCAATTGACAAGAGTAAACTAGATACACATTTGAAAAAAATATATATAAATAATTTTTTTCCTTTCACTTATTTAAAATGTTAAAATTTAAAATTTAAAGAACAACCAAATATATATAAGTTAAAATTAAAATTAAAATAATAATAAGCATATTTTGTAATATCAAATATACCATTTTGATGGGTTATATATACATTAATAATAGCAAAAGTTCATAACTATTTACCTAGATTTTCTTTGTATGAATTTCCAAGTGTTTAAAATGACAATATAAAATTTTGGACACAATAATAAAATAAAACAATTTTTAGAATGTAATCAACATATCCATATTATGCATGAGCAATGCATTTTATATTCATATTTTGAACTTACCCAATCATTCTTAACCGTGGAGATCATGTTTGTTCTTGTACTATTTAGGTAAAGATGTTTATGATTTGGAACTTCCCAATATCCATAGAATCACGAAACTAAAGGAAATTATTTATCAAAATAACCAAGTATGTTATTTTTATTGAGGATAACTAAGGGAATGGAATTGTGGTAAATGCCAAAGACAAAAATAATAAAGAAAATGGCATTATGCTTAATGTGGGATTCAAACACATGAAGTATACAAACTAAATGCAATGCCAATTTCCATATTGACAGGAATTGACAATACTCATAACACGAATCAAGTGGGGGTTCACAAAGACAATGTGTCTAAACTTCTTTCGGAAGTTTTCATTAAGTGACACATAAAAGAATGCATACACCAATACGGTGGTAGGATATTAATCTAGGTTTGAGCAATATAATCGATTTAATGCTATGGAAGGAAATATATAAGAGCCAACTAGAATATAGATGATTTTAGTCTTTAGAGGCCAAAGAAAGATATGATGAACCAATGCTTATTGACTAAAGAAACATTGAAAGTGAGGACATTGATGGGTTATTCAAAATCTGACCCTTTGAGATTTTATGATATTTATTGTCCTTCATACATGACAAGTGTTTTAAAAAAATTACATTTTTTTAAGAACATATTTTTAATTACCCTTCTAGGAAGTGTTTGAAAACCTTAAAAAGATTCTATTTAAGAATTTTTATTTTTTTAGCCATCATATAACTTTGGAACACAACAAGCTATAAGCAACCTATTAGATGACAACATTCAATGTTGGGGTTAATGGTATATACACCATCTTATCACCTTGGTATATAAGGGAGATATATCCAACTATTTATATAACACCTACGTAATGCTGCATAGCAAGTTGTTAGTTAATATAAGGTTCTTAGAACCACCTATGATGGGATAGACTTTTTCTATGAGATCAACTTGTGCAATGTGGGAGCACTTAGTTCACTTGTTAGAGCCACCTATGATGGGATGGACTTTTTCTATGAGATCAACTTGTGCAAGAATAGGATTTAATGCAATATACTAAAAATAAAATATTGTTTGTTGTGAATTTATAAGATTTTCATGTTTGTATTTAACTTAGATCATCAATAAAATAATCACCATCATAGACATAGAATAAAAACAACCAATGATAATGTTTTATATTAATATCGGTAAATAATCAAAATAAATGAACGTACCACAGTCACAGCATAGCAAAATAAATCAAAGTACTACTGTCACAGCATACCGTAATCACAATTTATAACAACATATAGCGATATCAGACCCTTTTCCAAGGATTTGGATCATCAGCCCAAACCAAACCGTGTATTCACCGACGACACTGTCACTAAATGTATTCTTTCCAATAGCTTGTTTCATACTTATCCTTACCCTCGGCATAGAAGTACTTGAACCAATATAAGATCACTTGGGCTCTACGGAGTGGGTCACAGCGTATCCGCCACTGTAATCAAAGGAATTGGAAGAAGTTTCACCTGCATAAAAATAGTTAGGATGGTGACCTGCACGAGGAAAAGCAGCTGCTTGAAACTCATTATGGTCGGTTTCTGCTGCTGTTGTTGCGTTGAGAGATTCTGCGATGGATTCCAACTCCTTTATCACATCTCTCATCATAGGACGATTTGCAGACTCGTCCACGCAGCGCAGCGATAATCTTACGAAGCTTTCAAGAACCGTTTGAGAAATTAGAGAATCTCTCAGAAAGGGGTCGAGTATTTGGCGTCGGACTGCATTTATTCCATCGGTATCCATCGCAGTCTTCACCTCTCGAACCAGATATTTTCCTCCTTCAATTAGGGGCGGCCGAGACGCTAGGAGTTCCATTAATACCACACCAAAGCTGTATACGTCGGTCTTCTGTGTCAGCTACTGTGAATTGACATATTCCGGATCGAGGTAGCCCTGCCAAAGTCATTGATGTTCAAATTTTCATAACTAAAGGCCAGAGTTTTATGCGATCCGAAACGTTGACATTACAAAATGACTACTGTGTTTTTTCCGACCACTTTTGATAATTAAAGACTAATTCAAACGTAAGCTAGGTGCATTTTACGGATGATTCTACTGAAAATTATAGTAAGCTAGGTGCGTAGCTGAATAACTTGAGACTGTGCTGATACTCACCATGGTTCCTTTGACTTGAGTCGATACGTGATCTGTGAGCTCTTTATCTGCAATAAGTTTGGAGAGTCCGAAGTCTGATACCTTGGCAATCATATTCTCGTCCAGCAAGATGTTGGTCGACTTCACGTCTCTGTGTATAATGGCCGGATCTGCATGGTCGTGAAGATACGCCAATCCCCTCGCTGCCCCTAGTGCGATACGGCTCCTCATGCGCCAATCAAGACGAATTCCAGTTTTACCTGTTAATTGGACAGACGAAGCATTGTTTTCAAATGGAGACAGAAAATAAAGGGGGGCAGAGTTACAAAATTACCAGAGAGGTTATCTCTGAGCGATCCGTTTGGCATGTATTCGTAAACGAGCATTTCGTCCCCTTCCTCGAAACAAAATCCAAGCAGTCCCACCAGATTCTTATGATGAACACGGGACAGCATTTCTAATTCGGTCTTAAATTCTGAACCACCCCGCTTGGAGTCTTGCTTCGCCCTTTTCACGGCCACCATCTCTCCGCCAACGGGCAGAATCCCTTTGTACACCTGGAAGATGAGATGATTTCAAAGATCAGATTTTAAAGATATTCAGAATAACAATATCTCAAATTGTTTTTATCTGGGCGCCGACTACTATTAGCTCCGATTTTAAATCCGGGATCATTGAAGCACCCAAATATCACTTGGGACTCAGGACATAGTTCCTCTTTACCCCCAGTGAAACGAGGTCAGAATTATGCGCAGCCAAGGGTTTAAGTAAGTCTCCGGCCTCACCGATCCGAGATTTAAGATCAAAGCTTTCTCTATACCGTGCACACTGAGTTCTTATCTTCTTGTAAGTAAAGTCACTACTTGACAATTTCTGTACCTTGCCGTAGCCTCCTGAAACAATCTCGTTATTCCTGGAGAAATTATTAGTAGCCAGTTTGAGTTCTTGAAACAAATACAATCTGGTACCTTTCACTTTGGGGGCATCTCCACTATCTCCTCTGCTTGCCACTCCCCAAGAAGCTGATAAAAAAAATGACTAAGTTTCCTTTTCAAACACAAAATTTATATGGAGAAAGATAAAATCAGGTACATGAAGAAAGATGATCTCTTACCGAACGGATTTGCTGTTTCAACTGCTTTTACTGCTTTCCTTCTTTGCCATAATGCGTAAATCGCAAGGGCAATAGCGGCAATGATCAACACTGCGACACCAACTGCTATTCCAATTATTGTCCCTAAACTTAGACCCTTCGATCCATCTCAAATCAAACAAGCGGGAAACCTTAATTCCAGTTCAAGTACACGTACATTAAGGAATATACATGTTGATCGATAACCGGGAGAATAAGAATAAAGTTAAATTTCTCACGGGCCACAAAGTTGTAAAACGCTGGTATGAAATTCCTCTGGAGGTTTGTACGTTTGATTGCTTAAAGCGAAACCAAGATTTATGATTTCAGATCGTTCAAAATACTTTCTCTCGGGCGGTGGGAAAAGCCGGACTCGTATATTCAGATACCCGTTGGCATCAGACGACATGCAACAGAGATATACTGACCCGTTTGTCAAGTTTAATCGGGTCCATAGAGAAATTTCTAGTTTTTGGAATCTGGCAGTATTCGTCAAAGCTGAAAACGAGGGAGATAGACCATGGTGCCCACATACGGCATTGCACATGGGCAACTCTGAAGATCAACTTTCTGTAAATCTTCAGTGCATGTGGTATAGTTTCCACACTGCGCCATATCAGTTTGGTAAGAGGCCGCTTGAACAGCTTCCGTGTGGCACATGGGGCTACTTGATATGAAGTTGTTGGAAATACAGACAGGGTTACCTTCAAGTCTGCGTTTGAAAATAACCAGTTGAACATTAAAATAAGAGTCTAAATAGTTCTAACCTTGAAATATGTTGCAATTTAGAGTCCGCAATAAAAAAAATTGCACATCACCCTAATAGCACATAGCACAGAACATGAAATCTAAATCAATCAGTTTAGAGGGTTATTATGAAAATCCTTACACCAAAGTATTGTTATAGCTGATTCCAAGGAAAATGCTTGTGATGTTGTTGTATCGAAGGTCTATCAATTGGAGCTGCTGGCTGAAAGTGGATTCTATGTTCAGAGATCCGTCAATAGAATTATTTGAGAGTCTCCTACGCCATTCAAAAGCAAGGATTAATAATTGTTCAAGTTCGACCTTCAACGTCATTGTAATATTAGCAGAGAAATACTGGGTACACTCACACTGTCTCTAGTTGTTGCAAGCTAAAAACTTCAGAAGGGAGTTCCCCATTCAAATTACTGTTTTCCATCACACTGTTGAACAAGGGAAAGGGGAAAGAAAAACCAATTAGTTTGACAGATAGCAAAATCTGATTTTAAACCTGTATTGATCAATGATCATAAAGGCCAGAACTGGCCATATCTTTGTATCCCAGCTTTTTAATTACTTGCTAAACATCAAATAACTTGAACTTACATAGTGGCCAACGATGCTAAAACATATAACCAGGCTGGAACATCGGATACCTCGAATAAATTGTTACTTAGGTTCCTGACAACAACAGATATTATACACCTTAACATTGTAAGTCTTCAAGTGATAAAACGATTCCTCTTATGACCTAATTTGAACCTTCTACTGTACTGAAGATTGTTCATTCTGGATAAGTCAGGTATAGAACCGTTAAGCTTATTATTTGATAAACGCCTGAAAAAATGCACAGAATCATGAGTACATACTTTTCTTTAAGCTAGAACGTCTCTGAACAGTCCCAATACAGCCTAGCGTTGGTCTTACAATTCATTAAGTCGTCCCAACTGTCCGATGCTGGATGGTGTTGGACCTTCAAAAGAGTTTCGATCAAGCCTCCTGTCAATCATGACAAGATTCCGATGGTTACATGTTTTGAGACTTACTACAGACAATTTAAAACTGAATAAACGAAAGAAAGATTATGTTGGAGACTCACAAGATCGCCAAGGTTGAGAAATTTCCAAGAGTAGAGGGGATCTCTCCGGTAAAGGAATTGCCATCGAACAGACTACATAATAATGGTGGCCTTACTTGTCAGCGTCTAATTTGATGGAAATAGTTTGATATGAATTAAATCGAATTAATTCCTCATGGTACTTACATATGTTTTACGGTCATATTTTCGTGTAAAATCTCTGGTGGAATCGGTCCACTGAATTGATTTTTACCAAAGTGGCTTGAACAACCAGCGACAATACCGCCACTAAGTTAGTGGGCGTAGCAGTGTATAAAATGCATATAACTCATGCARTCAAGAAAATATAATAATACTCACAAGTGACCGCAATTAACAAGCCGCTTCAACTCTACCGGAAGTTGTCCGCCAATGGAATTGTTGGCAATGTCCAACCAGTAGAGTTTGGTAAGATTACCCAAAGAAKGAGGAATACTTCCGGATAGATCATTCGATTTCACGTCCCTACCAAAATCAACGTCGATTCAGACGTCTTGAAGTGTACTTCTCTGCTTGTYCATAAATTTAGGAGTGTTTTATTTACTTACAGAGTAAGGAGCTGTCGCAGGTTGCCCAGCTCTTCTGGAATGCGCCCATTAATGCTACAGCCAATCAAAATCCTAAAACGAGCTAGAAATTAGTGGTCAAACAAATGTCAAGGTCTCAAACATGCCCTAATCACAAACTTCAAAATGCTTACAATGTCTGGAGATGTTGCAAATTTCCCAAACTAGTCGAAATCGGTCCTGTCAAGCCTGGATTATACGATAAAACCCTGCAATGGAAGCTCTGTGCAGTCAGTCCACATATTATACCCTTTTCCCTATACAAACCATTATAGGTTCTTATTTACTATTATTCTCATTACTCCTAGAGAGAGTGGAGATACTTTGCATAGAGGGTTATCAGAGGACGATCCATCGAACATTTTGTTTTTTGGGTTGTTTTATGTATTATTGAAAATAGGATTCATTTGAAAAAATTTCTTCTGTACATTGAACTGATAGGTTCTTTGTTTAAAATCTTGTAAATCTGTAAAGTTCAGGAAACATGTCACTTTTCCAAACATGTTTGGTTCTGTCAAAAACACTTTTAGAAACGTTTCATAAGAATGCAGAATGCATAAAGCTAACGGGGATGGTTTACTGATGGTCCATATGTGCACTGAATATAAAAATTAACAGGGGTCTGATATCTACCTTGAGGAGTTCATACAAATTGCCTCTTTAACTTTTCGATGGATATGAGTTCAGAAAAATGACATTTTTTTACTTCACTACTTCGCAATCTCAGGACGCATATCAGATCTGGTTTGGAAGGATATATGGAGCTAGTTGGTAATGTTGTGATTAAACTTACAAATATTGTAGGAATGAAAGGCGCCCAATCTCAAACAGCATCTGTCCTGTGAGATTCATTGAAGATAAAATCCTGTAACAATTCCTTTAAAGAGAATCAAACTCAACAAAAATTTCAATAAATGGCATGCATATCCAATTAGAACAAGGGTGCGCAAAAGACTTGCAATGATGTTATTCGGGAACCGATGAAGGAAACGCCATCCCAGCCCGAGCCGCAAGAGTCTTGGCCTTTCCATGTTGGGGGCGTATTTCCCCACTGCTGTTGCACTAATAGCATGTTGTTCACTGAGAACATTGAGATACATCAGCATCCATTATCAACATTAACATTTTATGCAGAAAATCATGAAATGAAATAGATTTATTGGAGAGTCGATGAAGAGCTGACCATCTCGGCTGTCTTTGAGTCCTGCGCTAATACCAAAAAACGCTGAAAGCGACGCTGAGACGACGAGGAGGAGCGAAACGGAAGTGGAGAGGCGAGACATGGCTGATCCTTCAAGCAGAGAAACCGAAACAGGACAGATATCATCCGATACCTTGTACTCTGATTTCTTATTTGTACTCTTTGATTTGATATATTACAGGAAGACCTCCTCGTCTCTTCACGTCGTGAATAGACAATGCCAATTGACTTGGTATGATAATTGGAATCAAACAATACTAATGGCATAGCAGGCATGCCAAGGTTGGAATTTATTATTTTACAAATAATATTTTTTATGGGGGAAAGAACGTTTCCACCCACAGGTTTGATGATCTAATAGCGAAGACAGAGACATTGATAGGGAATAATGGTTGCTGTAATGAATTCCAAAAGGATTGGTATCGACTTGTTATGAAAATAAGATTTATTATTTTTTTTTTCATAAAAATTACAGAGGAGCTTGCAGTTGTATGTGCATTGATTGGTAAGTACACTGTAAAATGGAAAGAAATGTAAAAAAGAGATTTCAAATTCGATTCTCATGATTCTCAACTATGTAAGTTACCTGAAAATTATAGAAATAGAAATAGCAAACAGGAATGGACCGTGTCACTCGAATGATATAACCGCAGTTGCCAATTCAGCCAATCATAGAAAAAAAAAACAGACTTCAGCCAATCACAGAAAAAAAAAAAGCAGAGACATTTATTAATTTTATTAACTAAATTTTAAAATAATTTTTTTAAGTTGTTCAATGAATTTTTTATTAAAACGATAAGTTTATTTTTTTAATAAATAGGCAACTTGAAACCATTATGATATATGATGATAATTTAGTTGTGTTATAACCAGATAACGTGACACCTTAAAAGAGAATTTATAGTTGACTTTTGTTTACGATTTATGATTTAATTAAATGGATTTAATCTTATTTTATATCGAATGATTAGTGACATAAATATAAAACAAATTAAACATACATTTTGTTTTATTTTATACAATCCAGTTTTCTTTTATTATTTCTTGTATGTTGTGAATTTTACGAATGTACATGCAGTTTATGTGGATAAAAGATTGTAAGTCCAGTTCGAAGAAAAAAAAAAAGGAGGGCAAATTGGAGTTCGAGTTTCGGCTCATGCACTCGACCCCAACCAACAAAATAAACTCCGCGCAGTAAATCCCTGTACTAAATAAACTCCCTGCAAATATGAGAATCTGTAAAATGAAATAATTACTGTGTTTAATCAAATTAAAAACAATATTGTGAATGCGATCAAGGAATCAAATGAGTTTACAAACTCAAATAAAAAACACCTATGAATACACAATGGCAACTTCGATTCAAAAATATTTTTAAAAATTGATT
>ML792601.1:346449-367743 GCA_009831015.1 Picea engelmannii
AGGTATCATTTCATTCGAGAGTTGGTAACTGGTAAAGAGATTTTCATTCATTTCTGCAGATCTGAAGAACAATTTACAGACATATTTACGAAGCCTTTGGGAAATGAACTATTTAAAATTCATAGAAGAAATATTGGGGTCTGCAAGCTGTAATGCATTGTTTACAACAATTTTGTTCTATATGTTTTAACTTGTTTTTCTCTGAAATGATTAAGAGGGAGTATGTTAGAAAGTAAACATTTCAGTGCCTCTTTGCAAACGGTGAATCGGTGGTCATCTTGACCCTTTAAGACTCGAAGATTAACCATTGATTACAATTTTGTCTTACACTACCTTAAACGGTGGCCGCCTTAACCTTTCAAGGCAACCAGACACCAACACCGCCTTGATTAAACCTTTTAGAAAATCAAAGGGGAATTTTTTTAGTGTTTAAATACCACATTTGAAATTGTAATTTATACATAGACAAGAGCTTGAAAACATTTTTGAATCGAATTGGTTATTCCATGTTTGGAGGTTTGCTCTACGTATATATTTTGTTTCTTCATTGAGTTTGTAAACTCGTTTTATTTCTTGATAAAATTTGTTTTTGCGCAAACACAATAATTATTTGGTTTTACCGATTGCGAACCCGGTCCCACATTTATTTGCATTTTTTGCAATTCAGTTTTGTTTTTGCCTTGGGTATTTGTAAATACCGAACCCTGAATTTCTATAAGCCGTTTTTCTCGTTTCAGAATTTAATTGTTAAAGGGTGCGTGGAGTTCCTTACTTTCAAAAATTCCGAATCCAAAATTTTGGGACCCAAAGTTTGTACGCATTTCGCAAATTCAACATTTGTTTCTTTTGTTTTGCTTTTGCATCGGGTGTTAGAAAAACCCGAACCCCAAACTCCAATTTTCCTGGGCCCACAACTTTCTCGTGATTTCACGATTCAACAATCGTTGGGGAGTTTTGTTTTGGGTTGAGCATTTGTAAACGCCAAAACCCCGAACCCCAATTACCCTTGGATATTCACAATAGACACGCCATTGGATTTCTTTTCAAGAAGAATATGTGGAAGGTATTTTACTGTTTCCATTTGATATTTAAGTTATCATAAAAAAATTGTTTTCCTTTGCACTAAGAGAACTTTCCTCTATTAATATTTTCAATAAGAATATGTGGAGGCTTCTTCCTGTTTCTATTTCCATTTAAAGCATTGTATTTTTTATTTATGTTCACATGTATAGCATACTTTTCTCTATATAATATACTTTTTTAAATTGTTTGTTAGTTAAATAAAATTAGAAATTTCATAAAGAAAATTCTATAGTTTTAACTCTATTTTTATATTCTTCGTTGTATTGTTATCCACATCATTAAATTTTCAAAGTTTATAAAATTTTAAACATTCAAGGAAAATTAGTTGGACGAACAATATTAACTAAAATCTAACAGTGAAACTCACAACAAAACAATAATTTAAATACTAGAAAATTGTTTATTTAAGTCAAACAAAATCTGTGCAAGACAATTTCAAATACGGATTGTATCAATGAAAATCTAATAGTAAAACTCGTAATAAAACAATAATTTAAATACTCAGAAAGTGTTTATTTAAATCAAACAAAATCTATGCAACACAATTTCAAATCCAAACTTATCGTCTCCTCACCATGAAATGGACTAATTGGATGCTTCTTACATGCAGAAAACAAAATAAAAAACATCTTAAAAAAATATGGTTTTGTATCTCTTAGCTACCTGCAGAAAAGAACATGAACAACGACGTCTAAAAAAATTGGTTTTAGTATCCCTGGGCAATGACGTGCTGGGATGAAAACATATTTCCTCCGCCACATTTTGGCAGGGACTTGCTTCCCTTTACAACTTTGCAACTCCCCTTGTTCTATATTTGCCTCTTATTTCCATTAAGCTAAATCGTTGTACATGAACATGGCATAATTTATCACAATTTGATTTTTTGGCACTATGTATTAGATCTATATTTTCACATGTTTGTTATTAGTATTTTCATTTAACACAATTTGATTTCTTTGTCACTATGAAGATCTATATTTTTATATGTTTGTGATTATTATTTTAATTTTACGAACTAAGTTATGGTGATTCAACATTTAGATGAATGAATTAGGGTTTCAACAGTGATTTAGGGTTTTGGAAGTCAACAGGGATTTAGGGTTTTGGAAAGCTATAAAGGAAAGGTCAGTGACTTGATGCATTATTATGTAGATTATGACTTGTCATTGAGGAGAAGGGGCGCATATCAGGAGAGATAGTTCAATGTATTCCAGGAGGAAGACACCAGTTGGTTGATTTTGGTGTTGAAAGACACACCCTAGTCACTGGGAAGATCATCCAGGTCTTCCATCATTCTTCATTGATTCCGTAGTTCTCCCATATTCCGGGTATTATATTTTAGTTACTTATTTGTATTCTTGCTAAGATCCTTTTGTCTTTTGATCTAGCCGAGTGTTGTTATTTTATTCAGCCGTAGTTGCTTATTTGTATTCCAGTTAAGATTCTTTATCTATTTATATAGTCAAGTATTATCAGTTTATTCAGCCGCATTCGGCCATTTTGTAATCCACAGAGATATCATAATACAAAATTTGCAGTCCTTTGTCGCATTTATTATTTGTATGATCATTTATATGTTGTAAACCTTTGATCCTACACACCCATTAGCAACATTTCCTAGACTAGCCAAGTCAGGAACATTACAGTGGTATTAGAGTTGTTTTTCCTTCCAGCCTAAGGGGAAAATCAGATAAGGATGTAGATACATCATCACTAGCGAGTGGATTGACAGGAGCATAGATGGAGATTACACCCATTAGATGCAGTGAGCATTGCTACAGTTGCAAAGTTCCTTGGAAGCCAAATCACCGATGCAGGGGTAAAGGGAAGGTGCACATTATTGAGGTGCACTATGACAATGAGGATGAAGAGATGCATGTGAATGCAACCATAGATGCCTATTTAAAGCAGTCCGACAAGGGTAGTGAGTCTTGCGCATCTGAGGGACATTTGTATGGATAGGATGATAATGCATATCCTTCATCTTCCCCATCAGGTAATGTTGAGGATTCAACACTTCGGCATAGTGGTGACACTTCTGAGGATTCATATGTGTTGGCACTTAGACATGATGAGATTAGGAGGTTGGATGACCTACCGGTGGGTGTAGACATGGCTTCCAGGAAGTCATGTATGGAGAATTATGAGCTTCCTATGATGAGTGAGCCACATTTTTCATCTTCTCAGTCACCTATTCTATCCATGACACATGAGGATATCATTGGCATTCTTGATATGGTAGAGGAGCCTTGTGTGGGGATTGTACACAAGGAACATATGGATCTGCAGACCCAGGAGGAGAGGTATGGATTGGAGATAGTTGACCTTACACATACCTATCAGTATGAGGAGAGTGAATTACCACTCTTGGAGATTCCATTGATGGACCAGGTTGTGGAGATCGATAGCTTGTTGGGACACTTACTCCCAAGATCAATCTACAGTGATGAAGATTCACTCCTTATTGGTCGGAATGACCATAGCACGTGTATGGAATCATCTGTATGGGATCAAGGTGCAGATAATATTAGTAGGGTGAGTGCACAGGAGGATACAACTGCCCATATAGGATATGGTGTGATTCAGATAGGGGTTGCAGTTGGTGATGGCGTGCAGTGGTAGACAGGAGGACTTAATAGCACAGGGGACAGTGGGTAGTTCAATGCCTTATATTTTTAGAAGTGTGTTGTTGGGGATTCCATTGTTGACACTAGTAGTGAGAGGCATGAGGTAACACCTCAATGGTATTGTGAACAAGAGTCACGACACTTGGCAGGATAGTTGAGAGTGAATGAGTACATGATTATGGCAGGCACTAGATGCATTGATGATACACATGCATTGGTGGCAGGTTATTGTTTGAGGGTCTTGATGGCACGGGATAGTTTAGATGGACGACTTGTCATTGATGACTTCCATACACTCAGGGAGAGATTGATTGTGATGAGGGCCAACTACCAATAGTTGTTGATAGATAGGGATTACCTATTGGAGGTTGGAAAGATGTATCACAGGGAACTGAGGGAGCAGGAGGTTGAGGTGGACCGACTCACTCATGAGTTGATGAGCACAAGGATATTCTTGGAAGGCACATAGAAAACCCTTCAGGAATCAAAGTCTAGATCAGAGGAGCTCTTTGAGGAAACTAGACAAAAATCTACTACACCTATTTCAACGAAGAGTCAGATATATCCCTCAGCCATATTGCGAGAGTATGTTGGTGGTTTAGCAGTGGAGCACTAGTTGAGGGAGGAGCATGAGGAGTACCTAGGATCATTGATGAGTATGAAGAGATATGATCCAAAGATACATGAGGATATCCATAGGTCACAGGGAACACCCTTCACGAGGGGTGTTGAGACAATTGAGCACACACGTACACATGTGTATTCCAGAGCTAGGGGAAGTTATGAGAACAATAAATTTGATGCAGGGTATGTCAATAAGTGGAAACATGAGGTAAAATGTGAGGGAACGTGTATAGTCCAAGACAATCAATTGAATCACGAACTCACCACTCTCACAGTTAGAATGTTACTATTGTTTTAGAAACAAAGAAAAATCATTACTAAAATCAATTAACTAGAAATGAGTAAACCATACACGAACACATTAATTAACATTGTTATTTTTAAGAGAGACGTTTACATATGGAACCTAATCTGAACCTGGATCCGAAACTTGTTTTGACACCTGATCCGACACTCATTCTGTACCTTAAAATGAAACTAATTTTTTGATAAATTCAAATTTAAAATTTAGAGGCATCGAATAGATATTTCGTTATTTTTTTTAATCTTAAGATGGATAGAAAATAATTTAATACAGAGACAAACAATGAAGTGACAACAAGCATGTAATTTCACATAGAAATACTAATATCTTGGATTTAATTCAAAATACAGTGAATTGAGAATTCATAAAGACATGAGTTGCGATTTGATGTTGGGAAAGGTTCAAAATGTAATGATCATAGGAGTTTCAATTAATTTGGCAATGAATCCAATAATGGATCTGTGGATATAAATTGACCCAGTGATCAACATGAAATTTCCTTTCCTTATATGCAGTAATATTACCTTAAATTCATCACCACTAGCCCAATACACCCACTAATCATGTAATAAATATGAAATACATATGGAATGTCAATTTATTGTTGTAGCCTGAGAATTCGTTCCCGATTTACAATACTGACAAAGATGGTAAAAATTTCAAATCCTGGGTAGCAATTAAATTGGTAGCTTAAAGAGGCAGTAGAAAATTCATTGTAATAATTTACTTGAAGGAACAGGGATGTTGCCCCAAATTTGCATGATGATCATTTCTTTTAAATAACTAAATTTTTTCATTTATTTTTTTCATTCATTCTAATCCTTCAAAAGAATTAATAGTAGGATTGACTTATTGCAAACAACATAAAAATCAGAAGGAATTCGAGTAATCAACTCGATTATAAAAAATAAAAGTAATCCCAATAACGGGATAGAATTAAGAACAATCGTATCACAATCATGATGGGGGATAAAATCTAACTTGCTATCAAATATCTACACAAAAGATATCATGACTAAAGGGTTCCAACACACGAGGTTTAAAATTTTAAATGGCAACAACAAATGGACCTCGGAATTCCGTACTGTAATTTAAATTGACAGTGAAATAAAACTTCAATTATGATTTATATATAATTTAGGATGCATTGGCAAGAGATTAAGATTTACTTTCTACCATCCAAATCTGAAAGAGAATGTCAAATCTTCCAGGTTCATAAAACAAATAAAGATGGGTTGATCAATAATGAATTTCAATCTCAGAAAATGCCATAAACATAATTATTTCCACACATGCAATATTCTTGAAGGCATACATACAGATTCTAGATTTAGGAGCTATGATTAAAATTTTAATAACACTGAACAGTAAATCTTCATTTCATAGTTTACTGCATCAAGAGATGATTAAATTGTAACATAATAACACTTGCATTTATGTACAACATGATCATATATATGCAGGAAAACATATACATGATCATGATTATTATCAATACATATATACGTATCAATACTTCCACGCAAGGATAACAATGATTCTTGTAGTAGATAAATACATACAACAACACTCTATGCACAAACAATTTACAAAATCCACTCTCTTACAGAGAATTAAAAAACAATTCTGATGACTCATCTTCCTGGGCACTCCCATGAGGGATTAAGCTCAGCCAAGTTTCGATACCAAATTAAATATTGTGAGAGCAGCCATAACACAAGATTACACAACAAAAATGATATTCTTATTACTCATATTACACAAAATGTTACATGTATATATACTTGGAATCAGATCCAACTATCTCCCAACATAGAGATAGTTGTTGAGAGAATCTCTCAACAACCGCCTAACCAATCTATTGTAAGCATTATTCCAACATAGATTATATATAATTTATGATGCATTGACAAGAGATTAAGATTTACTTTCTTCCATCCAAATCTTAGAGAGAACGTCAAATCTTTAAGGTTCAGAAAACAAATAAAGATGGGTTAATCAATAATGAAATTTAATCTCATAAAATGTTATAAACATAATTATTTCCACACATGCAATATTCTTTCTTGAAGGCAAACATACAAATTCTAGATTTTAGATTTAGGAGCTATGATTAAAATTTTAATAACACTGAACAATAAATCTTCATTTCATAGTGTGCTGCATCAAGAGATGATTAAATTGTAACATAATAACACTTCCATTTATGTACAACATGTTCATATATATGTAGGAAAACATACATGTCCTTTATACAATGATCATGACCATATATATGCAGGAAAACATACCTTCATGATCATTTATTTTATACAATCCAGTATCATTTATTTTATACAATCTAGTTTCCTTTTATTATTTCTTGTATGTTGTCAATTTTACCAATGTACATGCAGGTTATGTGGATAAAAGATTGTAGGTCAAGTTTATAGAGTAAGCTAATTAATGAATTGATTGAATTGTTTTTCCGAATTTTATTAAAAAATTGTTAAAAGCTATGTTGCACGAGTTTCCCAAAAGTGGGAACGTTAGGTTGTCCAGAACGAGTAGAAGTTTCCCTCAAATTTATAGGAAACCTGAATTTGGGAGCGACAATAATATATATTAAAAAAATATAAAAAATATTTTAAATTACAATGATACTTTAGATTACAATGTATAGAGATATCGATACATTTAATATCCCTAGATCTTCCATTAGAAAATGAGAAACAAAATTGAAAATACATATATACAATTTTAACATATTTTTAAAATTAAACTTTAAACATCTTTCTAAATTTGAAGCATTATTCTTTTTTTATTGGAAAAACCAAAATAATATTACTCTTCTAATATGAAAATACAAT
Organism: Picea engelmannii; assembly: GCA_009831015.1. Classification (NCBI taxonomy): domain Eukaryota; kingdom Viridiplantae; phylum Streptophyta; class Pinopsida; order Pinales; family Pinaceae; genus Picea; species Picea engelmannii. Next base: position 353,937 of record ML792601.1, read on the forward strand.
AAAAATCAATGATATATACAGAGTGGAACAAATGCTTGTGGTGGATATGGTATTGATTTATTCAACTTTCATGTTTTGTTTGGGCTTGAAGGAAAACATAGATGTATTAAAAAATTTTCATATCCACAACTACAAAGTGAGTATTATTAAGTTTTTTTGCTTAACTAATTTTTGAAATAATATTTACCTTTAGTTTAGTAACTAAAGTCTTAGTTTTATAGTGATATTTTAAATAAATATAATGAAAATATTTGTTATAAATTATGTATTTGTAATAATGGAATAAATATATTTACATTTTAATTTAATATAATTCTAATTTAATTTTAATTCACTAAAAACTTTTTTCAGAACTTGAAAGTGTTTTGGGAACTTACATTTTAATTTAATATAATTCTAATTTAACTTTACTTCTTCTAAATAAAATAAATCTTTAAGAAAATAATTTTATTTGTTTCTTAGTTTATTTTATAATCCAAGCTATGGATAACTACTATAGTTCAATTAGCTTAGGTAGCTTAAGAACTATAGATTCTCATACCAATATTGGAACACAGTAATATAGATAACTCCGAAATTATATTAATGGACTCCTCATGATGAAAGTTCCTATCACTTGACATTCCATAAGCGTGAGATTATATTAATCATGTTTGACAAGAGGAAATTGTTTATTGTCATGAAACTTACTATTCATCTATCACCATGTAAGACAACCTCTACTTCCATTTTTTAATGTCATTTTTTAAAATTACTTATTTTTTCTACAGCTTTCCATATAGATAGTTAGTTTTTTATTTGTGAAGTCATATTACATACTTATTTTAATATTGCTAGTCCAAGTTGTTATAGTAGCAAATGCGGAGAATAAAATCAAACAAATTATAAAAGACACGGAGATTTTACGTGGTTCACCCAAACGTTGGGCTATGTCCACCAAGCAGAGGTATTTGTTTCCTTATTATTCAAATCATGGAGATTACATCAGCTCACTCACACTCATTTTCTACCTCTACGGGCTTACTTAAATTTATATACATTTACACAGGAAACTGATTATTAAATGCAATCCTATCAATATTCTAACTTGGTCTCAATAGTTACAACTAATGCTAAATAATAGGATGTCAATTCTATCCTTGGAATTTGTTGTCACCATTTAACAATCTCCACCTTGAAAACAATTAACCTGATACCTTGCTCCTTGGTTTTGTGAACATGATTGTCTAGAGAAGCCAAGCACCATCGTAGCTTCTCTAACAGTATTGGTTTTGTGAACATGTATGTGCAGTTCTCTTTTGTATACACTTTCTCAAGAAAGACTCCACGTTTATCAATGACCTATCTTACAAAATGGTACTTGATAGGTATATGTTTTGTTTTACTATGGTAGGATGGATTCTTATCCAAGTGAATAGCACTTTGACTATCACAAAGTAACTTTACTTTGTCCTGCATCCTTCCAAACTCACCAAACAAACCTTTCAACCAAACTCACCAACAAGAGTAAAGACGTACCCTGAAGTCGACCTTCTCTTCTCCAAATCACCTGCAAAATCAGAATCAACATATCCACAGACTGATTCACAACCACTGTTATAGGTGATACAATAATCACTTGTGCCCTTTAGATACCAAAGCACCCATTTCACTACTGCCCAATGCTCTTTACCTGGATTTTCCATATACCTGCTAACAACCCCAACTACATGTGAAATGCCTAGCCTTGTACTAACCATCACATACATTAGACTTCTTATTGCATTAGCATATGGTATTTGAGACATATATTCCTTTTCTTCTTTTGTACTAGGACATAAAATTGAAGAAAGATTAAAATGGGAAGCCAAAGGGATTGATCTGGTTTCACATCATTCATACCAAACCTCAAAAGTATCTTCTCAACATACTTCTGTTGTAACAACCAAAGCTTACCATTCCTCCTGTCTCTAGATATATCCATGCCCAAAATTGGCCTTACTGCTCCTAGATCTTTCATATCAAACGTCCTAGCCATTTGAGCCTTTAACTTGTTGATCTCAGTTATGATTTTGTTTGCTAAAAACATATCATCAACATACAATACTAAGATAATGAATATGCCATTATTCAATTTCTTAAAGTAGACACAATGACACAATGATCATACTCACTCCTTGTATAATTCTGGTTCACCATGAAAGAGTCAAATTTATTGTACCATTGTCTGGGTGAATGCCTCAGACCATACAATGATTTCTTCAGCCTGCAAACAAATTTCTTGCTGCGATTCTAAATGAACCATTGAGGTTGTTCCATGTAAATTTCATCATCCAAATCTCCATGTAAGAAACTAGTCTTAACATCTAGTTGCTCCAACTCCAAATCAAGCAATGCAACTAATGCTAACACAATTCGAATTGAAATATTCTTTACAATTGGTGAAAAAATCTCATAAAAGTCAATACCTTATTCCTAAGAATATCTTTTCACAACCAACCTTACTTTGTACCTTTCCACCTTATTATCAATACCCTTCTTTAGCTTGTAGACCCACTTAAAACCTACAATTTTTATGTCTCTTGGAAGTTATACCAAGTCTCATGTAGCATTCCTCTCTATTGCCTGCATTTCATCCTTCATCGCTTCTTTCCATTTATAACTGTTAGAACCCTTCACAACTTCCTGATAGCACGAAGGTTCATCATCATTAGTACTTAAAGAAACTGATGAAACAAAATCATTGTACCTTCTTGGAGGATTTATGATCCGTGTAGACCTCCTTAGGGAAGTTTGTGGCTCATCCACAATCTGTTGATTGTCATCATCAACCCTGTCTTCCTCTGCTGCAAGATACTCTTCATGAACATCTTCTAAAACTTGTTCATGTTCACTTTCATTAGTTTCAAACTGAATTTGTTGATACTTTGGTGCTTCTTCCTATTTCATGTGAACATCTATATTTGATTTGATGAGAGATGATTCATCAAACATTACATCTCTGTTAATGGTGATTTTGTGGACAGTAGGATCCCACAACCTGTACCCCTTAATACCATCACCATATCCAACAAAGAAAAACCTTTTTGATTTTGGATGTAATTTAGAACGCTGATGTTTTGGAATTAGAACATAGGCATCACAACCAAAAACTTTAAGATTAGAATAATTACAAGGGTGACATGTCCATACCTCTTCAGGAATTTTGGATTCTATTGTTGTTGATGGTGATTGATTCACCAGATAAAAAGTTGTAGGTAAAACTTCTGCCCACAGTTCCTGTTGCAAGTTGGCTTTACTCAGCATACTCCTTGCTCTCTCTAGAAAAGTCATGTTCATGCGTTCAACAAATTTGTTTTGCTAAGGAGTATAGGTAGCGGTTTTATTCCTATTGATCCCAAATTCCTTGCAATAATTCTCCAATGCCATTGACGTAAATTCACCACCATTATCAGTTCGTAAACAGTTAATGGATCTACCAGTGCTCTTTTCCACTAAAGCTTTAAACTGCTTAAAAACTGAAAATACATCATCTTTATTCTTCAACATATAGACCCAAACCTTCCTAGAGAAATCATCTATAAAAGTTACAAAATATGATGATACTCCATATGAAATAGTAGGGGATGGTCCCCAAAGATCAGAATGAGTATAATCAAGGATTACTTTACTGTTGTGTTTTCTGGTTTTAAATCTCTTTCTATTCTGTTTTCCATAAATACAGTGCTTGCATAAATCTAACATTAAATACTTTAGACTAGGAAGTAACTTTCGATCATATAATACCTTTAATCCTTGTTCTTTCATATGGCCCAACCGTTGATGCGACAGTCGAACAGAATCACTGTCGTTCTTAGATATCATTGGCGCATGATCTGACTCAGTTCTTCCTTCTAACAAAACATGTTACCAACCTTATTTTCTTTCATGACCATTATGATTCCTTTGTAGACCTTCATAACTCCACCCTGAACAATAATCTTATATCCTCCAGTGTCTAAGACTCCCAAAGAAATCAGGTTCTTCCTAAGCTTAGGTACATGTCTCACATTAGTTAGTATTTTAACAGTTCCATCAAACATCTTAATTCGAATGCTACCAGTTCCCACAACTTTACATGAGATATCATTTCCCATGTACACTATTCCATCATCTATAGACTGGTAAGTAACAAACCAGTGTCTATACAGACACGTGTGATTTGAAGCAACAAAATCTAGTAACCACTGTTGATCATGACGTGAACCAATACTAATTGATAAAACTTCATCAGTCATAGCTAAACCTATTGTTGAACCTGTTTCGGTTGTATTTGCTTCCTTCGTCTATTTTGGAGGGTCTTATTTGGAGGCTTGGTTTCACTTCCAACAATCCTTCTTCAGGTTTCCATATTTTCCACAAAACCATCACTTAAGCTTGTTCTTCTCTCCATTCGAATTTGATCGAGAGAAATTCCTCTGACCATGTCCTCCTTCTTTAGGTCTATCTCTGACCATCATCACCTCAGATGTAAAGGTTTCTAGATTGGATTTCTTCCTTGTTTCCTCAAACAGTAAAGATCCAACAATATCATCAAACTCAATACTTTTTGATGAACTAAAACTAATAGAGGTAACAAAATGATCCCATGACACAGGCAAAGAACACAATAATGTAATTTCCTTATCTTTAGATTCGAATTTCACTACCATTCTAGTCAACTAGACTAAAAGAGTATTAAAAGTATTTAAATGATCAGCTATCTCTGTACCTTCCTTCATGCGCAAACTGTACAATTGTCTTGTCAGGAAGTTTCTATTCATCAAGGATTTCGTCATGTACAGACTTTCCATCTTTGACCACAAACTGATATTTGTCTTCTTTATAACAATGTTGAACAATACATCATCGGCCAAACATAGACATATGGCACTTAATGCTCTCGCATCCATCTCATCCCAGTCATCATCTGTTATGGTCATGGGTTGCTTTGCTTTTCTCAAAAGCACTTTCACCACACCTTTTTGCACGAGCATATCGTGCATCTTAACCCTCCAGATATCAAAATTGTTCTTTCCATTGAACTTCTCAATTTCAAACTTAGCACTCTACATCTTTTCGATTAGAGGAAACATTCCAAAAAACACCACTGCTTATAATAACCAATGCCCTCTCAAAAAATATGTGGAGGAATAATGATATAAAATCCACAGGTTTAATAAAAGAGTTTAATAGAAAACCTTTTACTAACCTCTCCTTTTATTTAAAAATAAAAATAAAAAATCACCCTTTAAAAAAAAAAAACTTCCACCTTTTACATATTATATTTAATTCCAAATATAATACCTTTTAAAACATCCTCCGCTTGACTTGACTTATTCACGTTTTATGCATACATGTCATACACCTTTTAATACTTGAAATGGTTCATGTTTTATGCATACACGTCATACCACATAAAAAAAATAAAAAAAATATGTTTCAAACCATGGATCGACGCTCCCTTTCCGCATACAACCCAATGCTGAAATCATTTGCAGAAAATTTCATAAGTCTACTACTAATTAGTGCTCCTACACTCCTTGACGCCCAATAATGAAGAAAATAATAGAAATATAATGGAAATAATAGAAGCAATCAAGAAATCATGATGAACGGAGATAACTAAACAATGACAGAAAAGGAATACTCTATTCATCAATGCTTTTGTAAATCATCATGTACATAGATGTACATATATAATACAAAAGACCATAATTGTCATGTAACTGAATAACAGTTAGGTTAACTTAACTATCCAACTAACTTATGATTAGTGTTTTAACATCCACCCTTAATCATAAGTTCGTTCTTGCCTGAAAAACTGACACTACTTGACAATCACATGTGTCAAGTGAATATTCAGAAGGTTGGCTGAAGATTCTCTATGAACTTTGAAAAGAAAATAGCAGAAGTTGATGTCTTCTACTAAATTGGTGGTTTAAGGTTGACCACAAACTCATCTGGTGGTTTCAGGATGACCACCAACCAATCTGGTGGTTTCGAGATGACCACAAACTGAATGTCTAGCAGAAGCTGATTTCTTCTACTAAATGGCATGGCTTTAACTTGACCATAAACTAACAAGAGCTCAAGGATTAAAAATATGAAAATGAAACAAGCAAAAATTCATGTCTTCTGCTCAATTGGTGGTTTTAAGCTGACCACAAACCATATCAACAACAATATGTTCAAGAACAAGATTGCATACCAAGAACTAGGTTGCATACTTGATCATCTGTTCACAAGCTCTAAATCAAACTTGGAACCTGACTCAATTAGATTTCGCCCCTGTCAAGTACAAGTGGTTCCAATTCCCTTGATCGTCATTCACAAGTATGGCCAAGAAGAGATCCAGCACATCAAATTGTCTTCCAGCGGAGTCTGAAGACTCGATATTCAACTCAGAAGAATACATCAACTGGGCCCCAATCATACCATAAATCATCAAATTTTGAAAAAACATTCATGTCCATCAACTGTAGAAATATCTCCAATCAAGTACGATTGTACTTGTGTATAAATTCAGTGATAAGATTGCTCCAATAAATTGGCTTCCAAACGCCAATGCCAATTCCCTAACCATAAAAAACGAAGTTGTTTCCTCTTGCGCTTTTGACACCTTACTCAGGGATGATTTGTCTTCCCACAAAATTTGCATGGGTGAAGATCAAAACAGTTTGACTTATCATGGCCAAACAGGTGACAGTGTTTGCACTGTATGGGTTCTTTATCCAACCAATTAGCAACATCATCATCAACGATATCCTGTACCTGTTCCTTACCAATATCCACAAGCTCTGTCATCTTATCATCATTCAAAAAACCTCCGCTCACAAAGCAAACATGTTCGCTATAATTAAGAATATGAAAAAGGTTGTTAGCATCATTTTCATATCCTAGTCCATATCGGTTTCGTTTAAATTGTAATTCTTCCCATGGTCGAACAATACATTTATCCGCAACTTTTTCTAACATAGGGACTTCATCTAACTGATCTTCATGTTTTTCATAACTAGTTAACTGAGCATCTTCATTCTCATCCTTGATATCATTTTGGTTCTTGTAATCACATTTTTGGTGTCGAAGCAAACTTAACTCATCAGACAACAACTTGTTTTGATGTTTGAACATATCAATCTTCTTGTGCGTTACTTGTAAACAAGTAATCACTGTGTTGAGGGTGCACTTGTTTATTACAATTGTAGATTCTGTAGTTGATTTAATTAATGTGCGCAATATTGTAAATAGTTCTTCAATTCTTGCCATTATGTAGAATATGGAAGAGAGATGCTTGTATGTTGATGCCACAAAATTCAATTTTGTATCCTGCTGTGCATGCCAAGAGCAATCTTCCGATGCATAAATGTGCCAAAAACTACAGGATAACCAATGACTCATACAAAGATCCTAAGACGCACACAAAGATCCTAAGAGAGACCCCCTTATTCAATTTCAGGTGGGTCTACAAATATCACCAAATACAATTTTTCAAACGTAGTTTGTTGGACCCCTTATAACACCTTTACAACCACCTTATAACCTCATTATAACTTCCAAAAAAAAAACTACTTATAACACCTTCACAAAAAGTCTTTCAAATAAATAACAAACCCTTATAACTCCAATTACAATCAATGGAGAAAACTCCTCCATACAAAACTTTATAACTCTTTAAGGACACATCAAAACCTTATAACTCCTTTACAAAATGAATATGATCCCACTTGAATTAAATAAGACTTTTAGGAAATCGAATTTTAATCCACTTATTACTCCCAAATAACTGAAATTTCTTTACTGAAAATTTACTCAAGTTTTTTAAATTTAGTTTAAGCTTAAAGAAACTAGACTTCTAGAAAATCGAATTTTGATCTGGAAATTTCTTTATGCACATCAACTAGACTTCTAGAAAATCGAATTTTAATCCAGAAATTTCTTTATGCACAATAACTAGACTTCTAGAAAATCGAATTTTAATCCAAAAATTTCTTTATGCACAGTGACTAGAGTTATACTGTAGGATGACTTCTTCTTTCCTCCAAAAGCTCCTGCGAATCTCTCCCATATGGTCTCTTTTATTTTCACAAAAAGACTTGATGGTCGACGGCTCCTTCACATGTGCTGGCAGATACCGTTCTTTACCATACATCCTCCACTAGCGTTCAATCTCCATGAATATTTTCACGGGTCACTACTTTCTTCAGATGAAAACGCGTCTCTCCTTTGGACGAAGAGAATTTATTTATTACTGAATCGTCCATGATTCTCATGCGGTTGAAAGATGCTCTCTCAGAATCCTTCAGGGTTTTGGCGACTAGGGTTTTGTTTGATTAAGTCAAATTGTCACACACTTGTCCAAATGGCTTGGGGTGTCTTCATCAAAATTGCAGATCGATATCTCACACAATACTAGGCCCAAAGGACAGCTGGGGTTGCTTCTTTTAAACTGTAGGGAACACATAAAATTATTGGTCACTTTACCAGATTCAACCTATCTTGGATGGGAATATACGCAGGTTGTTGCTTCTTTGTTCACTACTGCAATTTTAATAGTCATTCGACCAACCCATATCTATGTGGTCTATGCATGCTCGCATCATCTCCTGTGCCATCCACCGAGGAGTTCCAACATAAATATTAGCTGGAGAGACACCATGATGAGCAAGACAACATGTGTGTCCAGAGGAATGAAGAGGAACTTCCCTTTCGAAGTCACAAAGTTTGACTAATGGACTATCATCTGATCTTTTAACTTCCAAATCTATCAAAACATTTCTGCTTTTAATATACACAAGAGAGCAACTAGTTCTTAAACATTAAACATTTCTGCTTTTGACATATACCAAAGAGCGACTAGTTCTTAAACATTAAACATTTATTCTTTTGATGTACACTAGAGAGCGACTAGCTCTTAAACATGTGCTTTTTCTCGACCAACAAGATCTCAAATGGGAAGTGTTTGATAGATCCATCCCATACCTCCAGAGATGTTGTTCTAGATCCGAGGGGGCAGCCTAATGCAGTACACCAGAAAGCAATCGATTCTTAAACATGTGCGTTGGCTCGGTCAACTAGTTCTCGAATGAAAACTGCCTTTGAATGAAGTGATTCCCCCTGTACACAGGCCAAATAAACTCCACAGTACACACAGAATACAGAGATCAATGTTCTTAAGACAAAAGAGAGTAATAAATTATGAATTCTCAAGCCATTATATCATAAACCTGCTCTGATACCACTGTTAGATTCATAATGAAGAAAATAGTGGAAATATAATGGAAATAATAGAAGCAATCAAGAAACCATGATGAATGGAGATAACTAAACAATGGTAGAAAAGACATACTCTATTCATCAATGCTTCTGTAAATCATCATGTACATAGATGAACATATATAATACAAAACACCATAACTGTCATGTAATTGAATAACAGTTAAGTTAACTTAACTATCCAACTAATTTATGATTAGTGTTTTAACACAACGCTGATCAACGCTCCTACACTCCTTGACGCCCAACGTTGACTTGAAAACCGACTCCTTCCAGTCCTCGTTTTATGCGTAAATATTCAACTCCTCCATGGTTTTGGCACTACAGATGGTCTCACGAATCTCCAACACTTTCTCTAATACCACTTGTTATAATTGAAAATGTAGAAAACACAATCATACAGATTATAAAAGACATAAATACTTTACGTGGTTCACCCAAACGTTGGGCTACGCCCACCAAGCAGAGGTATCGGTTGTCTTATTATTCAAATCATGGAGATTATAGCAACTTACTCACACTCATTGTCTGACTCTACAAGCTTACATAAATTTATATTCATTTACACAGGAAACTCATTATTAAATGAAATCCTATCAATATTCTAACTTGGTCTCAATAGTTACAACCAATGTTGAATAATAGGATCTCAATTCTATCCTTGGAATTTGTTATCACCGTTTAACACAAGTGATATTTTTCTTACCAATATAAACTACTTCTCATGAACTTTAATAAAACTTGGAGAAATATGAAATTTATATTTAATAAACATAATAAGAATCAAATCCACAAACAATATTTATTAATTTTTTTAATGTATTATTATTATGAATCCTATTCATTATTATAAAAATAAAAATAAAAATAAAAATATAATATGAAATGAATATTTAGTTATTCTTAAAATGATTCACTCAATCACTTATTATTATGTTGAAAGTTATTTCCTTGTGCGAACCTTCTATAAGTGACAGAGTGTTTTACTTGCAGTTTTTCATATGCATTAAATGGTCAATGTAATCTAGATTTTACATGCTAATCTTTTTTTTCACGATTGAGTCTTCATCTCACCCTACATTATGGATTGTCCATCCAACATATTTGTGAAACCATCATTCGTCTTACATTATCTCTAAGCATTGACATTTCCATGAAGTTGTGTCATAGTCTATTTCATATCATTGTCCATCAAATGAAAAAGATCAAAGATTGCCACCTTTCCTATTTAGACCAAGGCACAAAGTAACCGTACCATATAGTGCCTTATATTTATCTTCTTATTAGTCCATGCCCTTTGGGTTGACTAATAGTAATCGATTTTGAGTTTTCTTATTAGTTTGGCAAAAAAACAAAGAAACCTTTTTTGTTTTAAGATAATGTTTTGAAAAATCATTTAATTAAATTTTGAAATTTATAACATTTAGATTCTAGTTGGAGGTCTTATTCGGCCTCTTCTCGAGGCGTAAGAAAAGAATACCTTAGTTTTAAAGTACATATTTGTTAAATTGTTTTTCCTAATCAAATAATGCTAGAATTAAATCTAGGATTACTTCCCTCACATTAAATACTATATTGTTTTTTTATAGCCTAATTTTTTTTTAAAATTCTGAATGGAAATTGACACATACTTTGTACACTTGTTTAAATGTTATATTTTTTTTGTAGTAGCTTAAAAAAATTTAAGATCTGAACGGAAATTGGCACATACTTTGTACACTTGTTTTGCTTCATGCATAGTTATAAAAGTTGATGCATAGTTATAAAAGTTGTCCCCCATAGATGTCACACCTTGATTCAAGACGAGAAATATCACATCACAACTTGAGCAATATCATATCACACCTTGATTCAGTACGAGCAAGGGAGGGCCTCCTCTTCCTGATTTAAGACGAGCCATATCACATCACACCTTGATTCAGGACCTTCTTGAATTAAGACGAGCAATATCACATCACACCTTGATTCAGGACGAGCAAGTGAGGGCCTCCTCTTATACCCATTGAACCAAGAGATGAGCTCCTGAGTGGCGACAATGATCTGGTTCTATGAACTAGATCAATTGGGGCTCGAGAGATTCAAAGGGAGAGTCTTCCCTGCACAATAAAAATATTATTGTTAGTTCTAGTAAAGCTGGTAAATCTATGAAATATTGTTAGTTCTGGTAAATGTATAAAACATTGTTAGTTATTATAAAGCTATTTATAAATCTATTTGTTTAAATTATTGGATTTTTTTCTTTACAGATGTCATGTGGTTTCCAGTAGAAAGATATTTGATAAGAAATAATCGAATTAACCCTATGAAACGTACCTGCATCCGAGCAAGGGGTAAAATACCACCAATACCAGACATAGGCGTTGGAGCTATAAAGGATGTAGAGGCTTCAACTGTAAAGGATGTAGAGGTAAAGTCTCTGTGACCTGTTTGGTAAAGTACCACCAATACTAAGCATAGGCGCTGAAGTTGTAAAGGATGCATAGGTAAAGCCTCCATAACCTGTTCTTCCTAATATTCTGTTGGTGTAGTCTCAACCACGGCTTTCATTTCCTCAATGACATGAGCATTCATATTATTGAATGCATATTCTCCTAACTTCCATGGACATAAACTAACTAGATGGATAGATTGGGCCTAGTCCCTCCATTCCCTTTCTTCCCAAGAAAACATCCTCGGCAGTCGTGGAAAGTATTTCCACCTCATAGTGGGACCTGTTGGGAAGTAGTATTATACCTGTCATACTTGCGGGGTGTCGGTGCCGAACCTTCTTCCCGGAAGCCAACCTCATTGTGCAAGTTTCAGAACGACCCATGTTCCAATATGTCAATTCCACTTAGTTTGTTTCCCAAGACAGGTAATCATCCTTAGGGAATACTTCTGTTTGAAGTTGTTATCGAACCATACCTCTCGTTGGCTAACTCACCATCTAAGATCTAGAAATTAAGAAAGAGTTGGGTCTCGACCATGTGTAAAATGATAGATTTATATTAACTAGGATAGCCTCGGGAGTCGGTAGCTAGGGTGAGTTGGGTAGCTGGGGTGAAAAACTGCAATGAAAAGAGAAAACCGTGAGTTGGGTCTTTGATTGGATGGTTGTGATCTAATAAGTTGGGCTTGCCTGTCTTAGCTTAGCCTTGGGCGCCCTAAAAGACTAGGGAAAATGGGAAATTACAGGTTCTTGGTTTTGAATGAAGGAAGGGAGAGAGGGGAGGTATCCCTAACTACTTGATGTACTGAACCTTCCTACTTGACTTGACCCACTTACCTTGCCTTGATGAACAGAACCAACTCCATGCTGACTTAACATAACCTGCAAAGAGAAAATGACAAGCAAGAACAAGGAAGGAAAAGAGAAAGCAAAGTGCTCAAACACTTAAGAAGAACCTTTGCGAGTCTCCATTCCATTCCATTAAGTAGTAGAAACATGTTTACATTATACATCATCAACAACAAGGTACTGCTAGCGTTACAGGTGATGCTACTGGTATCTTAAGTTAAACCTTTCCCGAGTTAACGAGGGAAGATAATATTTTAGAAGAATCTAGTGCTTATATCTTCTTGTATGCATGAGATTTGATAGACTAAAGAGCTGCACATAGCCTTCTCTCTTACAAAACGTTATACTCATGAATCCTACATGCAAATGCGTTTCTCTGAAAGGGTAAGCACATCAACTGGATGTAGCTGAGATTTTTCGGATGATTAGGATGATTAAAGACGGGCGTTCAAGGTTGTCCCTTTCAAATCTTACTGTGTGTAATGAGCCTCAGATAAAAAGAGAGTGGCCAAGGTGCCTTTGGCCAAGTAGAATTGTTAGACGAAGTAACCAAGCTGCGAAGGGGAACCCTTGGCTGGTGGAGCATATCCCTCCTTACATTTCACCAACCAAGTAGTGCCCAGGCCGAAGTTCATATAGCACGGGAGGGAAGTCTCTTCTCACTAAATCTTTTCGAATGCTCGTCAATAATATGCTCGGGGAGGCAATAGTCCACGCTCTTCTTATTTGTTGGCATTTGTTGCTTGCAACGACTTCTCTAGCTCAACTTTGGCTCGCAGGCTCTATAAGGAGGCCTTGGCTTCAATCTGTTAGAGATAATGCTTCATTAATGCATTATGTTGAGTTGGAGATTGGTTTGAAGATTTGTAGGAGGATGTTGAGATATTCTCTCAACCTATCCCTCCAAGAGTGGAGTTAGTTGGATCTGAATCCAGCTATATATACCTATGTAATCTCTATGTATTTGTGTGCAATAATACAATCTATTTTTCTGTGTGTATTTCGTGTGTCTCACTGCTTTCATGTTTTCCAACTTGATATCAGAGCTAGAACAGCCCTGACTCTCTCACCAGAGGGGCTGGAATATGAGAGCAATGTGAGATGAATCCGCTGTTGTAGATTGTAGGTTATAGTGTGAGTGTAGATTCGTTTTTTATGTGATATTTCTTTAAGCGAATTGCAGGAAACAACAGTGTTAGCTATCCTATGCTAGGCGGATTGATCAATGTGATGTGCTAGGAAATGTTTCGCTGAGGA
>ML792602.1:0-16551 GCA_009831015.1 Picea engelmannii
TAACAACACTTACATCTACCAAGATAGTAAATCAATCACTCTAATTTCATAGAAACAAGCTCTAAAGATAAATCATTTACCAATAGACAATATCAAAACAAAGAAAAGAATAGCATGTAACACAAGAAGAAGCGTTGATCTTCAACCATTCAAGAATCTTAAGTCTGTACATACATCATCTGGAAATGTTTTACAGTCTGAAGCAAAGAAATGAGTCTCACAATAGCCAGTCTCCTCCTCTCCAAGAGTTACCTCCCTAAAACCAAACATCTAATCATTTCAAACCTATAAATCTAATGGGTACTAGGCTCGCACGTATAGCAGTCTAAGTGAGACTTCTAGTGCTAACATTTTTGGCGTCGTTAGGGTTTTTCTAGAAAGAGGATTTTATGCTTAAAGCAACATTGCAAAAGCTGAAAGACACTAAAAATGAGAAATGGAGGTAAAGATAACAACATAAACTGAAAGAAACCTCCAATAGACAAATTTCCAAGCGACTGTGTAAAACAAAGGGTTTGCAGCACATGCGCTGTGAACTTTCTTTAGTTAATGTTTTTATTTTTTTCTCTTAAATGAAGAACTGGGTCAGGATGATTTTTTTTTAGCAAATTAAACACATCTTAATGCTTCTCTACACAAAATTTTAGGAGAACCAAGATCGACATTCAAAAGTTATGGTGAAAAAAATAAAATAAAAAATTGCTATAAGAAAGTTTGCAACACAGCTTCAATAGTTCGCATCGAACTTTAACCAGTCTACAGCGCACTCATTTGACACGTGACACGACTCTCAAATGGTTGGATGTGACTTTAAATCTCTTTTTACAAATGTTTTAGATGAAACACTTTATGATGACCTTCAAAACATGCAGATAAGACCAATACCTTCCCTCTTTACAAATAATGACCACCACCATAATGATATGAAGACTCATGTACATGGATTCTGATTAGCTTCCTAAACCTAGGATAAAACCAAAACCATGATTTATTGGTATATATAAAACATGACTCAAGACTTTAAGAACCATGACGTTATGACTCAAACCTAAGACTTCAAACAAATGACTGATATAGGAAGGATTGATCACATGACTGGCAAAGACCAATGATGTCCTTTTGAGACCAGACTAACAAAAATTTAGAAATGAGTAAAAGCTTGACTCATGAACATCCATGTGTTAACAGGTTGATTTTATGATTTTGTTTACAGTAATGCTGATTTGTTTTACCACTTTATACAAATGTTTCATTTTAATACCCCAATTTTAGAATGGGTGCTATTGGTAGCAGTATTTTTCAATTTGATGGTTGATTTTGAGGTTTTGGTTTTAATGGTACCAACTGCTAAAAATACGATTTCAAATTATCTAAAATTTTAACATTTTGAAAAAAATAAATCTTTATGTAACATCATTTTTTTATTTAGGTGTTGTTTTTAAGGTTTTTCTAAGCTATTATCTGAGTTTTGAAGGCCATGTTTGAAAAATGTTATAATTTGACCCCATTTGAAAAATGGTGCTACCGATAGCACCACTTTTTGATTTGGGGGTTGATTTTCATGTTTTTTACGCAAAAACATGGGTTTTTTGGGCCAAGGTTCTCGTTTTGAGGTCACAATTCTCATTAAGTCGGTAACTTTGTTAGAGATGGATTGCTCCATGGATTGTTATAATTATAATTTTTGTTTAATTAAAACATATTCCCTTCCATTATTAGGAGTTGCATTAAATAAAATATTGCATTTGAATATTAACTTTAGCTCATAACATCACATATGTTATGTTATTATAGATGGATTGTTCTAATGGATTGTTACTATTATTATTATATAATTGAAACAATGAAATATTTATTATATTAAAGGGTTGTAACTAATGCTACAATTGTATAAAAAAGTATTAAAAAGGACAAGTTTATAAGTTTCATAATTTATATTTAGACCATTCTCTAATATTATATAGTATAATTTGTAACAAATTATGGAAAAAAAAAACATTTTAGCTTTTCCTACATGTAATTTGTTTCATGAAAATTCTTAGATTCCCCGTGAATTTAAAAAGCATTCATTTAATGAAAAAAATTAAGGCTACTTGTCTCGTATTGACTCGCATCTAAGCGAGGGGAGTGATACTTCTCAATATCCATTGGTTCATTTAGCTAATGAACCATTTCTTCTTCCTTAACTTCAGCTTGAGCAGAATAAATTGAAACCTTGTAGTTTGAGGCTGTAGATAGGGAGTCCTTATGAATATCAAGTGTCAAGTTTCTCAATATATTGGACTCGTCTTTCGAAATATCCATCCTTTTCTTTTGTTGGACCAAGAAATTCATTATGGATGTACATTGAGACACAAAGGTCTTCAATTTTATGTACCTTGGTCGTGATTGAAAACAAGGAGGTCCTATTGCATTGGATGTACTCTTCAGGCCTTCTCGGAACCCTCTTGAGTTCCAAGATTTCCATGTGCTCCATGTTTGCACGCTCACAATTGAACCAAACAACCAACTAAACCAAATTAAGAATGTCGAGACCAAACTATAATAGAGTCCTTGCACTAGGTTGAGTAGGCCAAGAACATAATAGAACATAATTGCCTTCCCAAAAAATTGAAAAATCAATAATTAAACATGGTTTCCTTCCCAGAACATAACAAAGACGCATTCCTATAAATTCCTTGTAATATACACCATGTAATGCAGGCCTCAAGAGAGGCACACCTTAAATTGATATCTAGCTCAGGCAAGGTTGGTCCAAGTCCTTCAAAAACTTACTTAGAATAGAACCAACACTAAATTCATGACAGGAAACTGACCTTAGAAAAGACACATCCAAGTATATGACCCAACTGAAGCAAATATGGAAGAGTTTCCCATAAAATCTTCCCAAAATTCTACAAGATACAAAGAAACAAAACTATAATACAAATACCACATTTTTCCAGAATGAGTTCAAATAGATTGGATCCCAGACAAACTACCTAATTCCTATCAAATTACTCACCTAGTGTCATGTTGCTAGAGAATTCCAATCATTCTTGTCAGTAATTCCATTTCTTCCCCATTCCATTAACCCATAGAGCCTACGTATTTCCATATCATTGCATTCAATAACTAGGGTCAGTGTTAATTCCCGCATGCAAGAAAAGGGTGGTCGTCATCCAAGATGCTCTAGTCCTAAAAAAATGGTGATGATTTGTTAGATACACTTGACGTGAGACCGTGTGGATAGTTAATGCAATGACAAGCCAAATGGGTTCAAAACCATTAGGGGATGTTGCAACAAAAACATCCCCTATTTTTTCAAGCTCACTATAGGAAATTTAGTGGTTCTCTTGGCCAATTGATCCACCTTTGTGTTGAGCTCTTGTTTCATATGGAAGAATGATATTATTTTTATTTCCTTTGCCTCCTTGGATGCATGAGATATCACTAGAGCCATCTTGTTGTCCACTCATGATTATCTCCCAAGCATCGCCTTAATGACTACCATAGAATCTCCTATAACAATTAATAAGTTAACCTTGAATTTCTTGGCCAGGAGGAGTCCCCTCAGGAGGGTGTATGCTTCTACCACATTGTTTGATGCTACCCCTAGTCTCCAAGTGTAGGATGCTACTTGTGTTTCTTTAGGATAAAAGGATCCCCCCACACCTACCACCCAATGGATTGCTCCAATTAATAAACAAAAAAAATTTATTGTTTTTTATTTTGAGAATGACTACTCTATCACACTGTGTAGAGGTTGATTTAAATAAAGGTCACTGTAATTATATCTCGGTACAATGTCAATATTATTAATGGATTATGGTTTTAAATTATGAGAACGTGAATTTTTTATGTAGGATTTGTTAATTATTCCTATTTAACCACTCCAATTCTTTGGGGATGGGAAAAAGAGTGAAGAGCAGTGAACTTAGAGGATAGAGATCATAAAAAAAGAAACCTTTTGAGGTAGATTCAAAATAACATGTATAGAAATTGAGGTGAACAACAATGACTAATATATCCAACCTTCCCTTTGAGGGTTGTGATGTGGATATGGATTTAGTGTCTTCCTTTTCTATATAGTCGTGGTCAAAAAACCCTTCAATGGGATGACAAAGCATCATGAATTAAACAATTAAGGCTATGAAAAATAAGCAATGTCTCTATCTAGTTTAGATGAAACAAAGTGTTTGGAATCAACAATGCCTCCATCAACTTTAAACCCCTTAGTTAAATAAAAATATATTAATAATTATTTAAAGAAAAAATTTAAAATATCATTTCCACAACTAATCACTTCATAAGGATAACATATGTTTTTAGAAAATATGAAAATAATTAGCTCAACTATCGAAAGAATATACTTGCAATATTTGACTTGGGCAAAATGTTATAGCAATGAATATAGAATCTCCATTTTAAGTCTCTAGCTAGAAATACTATTGGAGATTGGAAGGGTAACTTTAAAGGACCTCAAGGAGGCCCAACACTCCTACTTTTCTATATATTGAACTCGAACATAAATATTAAAAAAATGTATATGCTTACATATTTCTTTGAGAATAAGGAGTGTGTACATTCAATATTGAGACACATATTATTGACATGATTCTATTGTCAAGGGATCCCATAGTATGCAATTACTTCTGAAGGACCCTCTTCCACTTACATTTGTTCCTTTACTACACTTCCAAATCTCACCTATTAGTTCTAGCATGTGAGCATCTTCAAGTTTTGTTTCTTGGAGGAGAATTGTATTTGGCATTTATGAATGGATTAGGTTGTGATATGTAAACTATCATGGATATTCCATTAGAATAGTTCGTCACAATAGATCTTAAACTATTATGAAATCTTAGGTTTTTTGTAGTTTACTTCCTTAGATCCCAAATTAGTTAATTACTAGCTTTGATTGAATTTATGAAATTAAATGAATAAAAAAATGAAAGAACATGAAAAAATATACACACCATCCACACAATTGAACACAAGATGTATCATGGGAAACCCAATACGGGAGAAAACCCAACTAGAAGGTGAGGCCTATGCTCTGCTCTCTTTTCTTCGTTTATGGAAAGCAAATACAAAGAAAAAGGAACTCGCTATGGAATTGCCTTTGACATTGTGGCCCGAATGGATGCTACAAACTCTCCTACCTCCTCTAATATGCTCTCAAAATACCACTCCTTGGATGCTTTGCTCAACTCTCCTAGCGGCTCGATATTTAACATAGCGCCATATCCATCTAGGGGTAGGGTTTTTACTTCCTCAACCCTCAATTAATGATAAGGTTTGGACCTTCTAGAATCTTTTTGAAAGTCCCCATGTGATGCAATCACCTCGATCATGTACACAACCAACTATAGAACCAGTTTCTTCCCACAAAGTACACAGTTAACCACTAACAACGTTAACATAAATTTAACAACTTAAAGAACGCCATGAGGAATTATAGCCACAGGAACAAAAGAAAATGAGAAGAGACAACACCATTTAGAAAGGGATTTCAATTTAATTTATTAATAGGACACAATTTATCTTTTACAATCTCATTACATCACTAGAGAAATCTGGCACAATTCAAATTCTTATTTCACTTACTGGGTGCGTGGTTTTTGTCCCACGTTGTGACCCAAAACTGGTGCCCTTTCCTCTGCTCTATTTCTCCTACAAACGCCCCTTCTTTGTTTCCTCCCTTTTGTCTTCTTCCTGTGTGAAATGAAACCCCCTTTCTTCCATCTTCTTTCTCCTTTATCCTCCCATTCCTTGGCAGGTGAATCATTCTAACCATTCCATTTCTCCAATTGTTTTTTTTTTTTTTTTCAATTCGAATGTGTTGGAACACTGGGCAGTTACAACTGATTCGAATTCTGAACCATTTTCCAACTACCTTCCTCCTAAATGTTTCTGCCATATCCCACAAAAATACACCCAGGACATGCAGAGTATGCCACGTGAATATGCGCACCCCTGGGGTTGTAACACTTCACATCGTTGAAAAAAATAGGATTTTGCATGGTGTTGCAACAACACCTTCACGGTGTTGCATCAACTGTATCTGTCACACATTGTTGTAGAAACTATAGTTTTCGCACGATGTTGCAACAACTAGAATCTCAACACTTGACGTGTTGTGGCAAATGGAGTTACAACACTTATTTCAACCTACATTTGCTAACTTGAAATTGAAATGTTTTTGGTTGATGTGGATTTTTTAAGGCCAAAGATGCTCCTGCATCAGACATCCTTGGTAAGAAAAACATGAGCTCCAGCTCTTGTGGATGTAACTAGAGATTTGATAGAGGATGAAGATTCTCGTAGGCATGTCAACTCATTTTCAGAAACCCGTGATGCATCTTCAGAATCCCTCTTTCTCCACCTAACTAGATATTTATAATATTCCTTATTTTGAATCCTCTTGCTAACCCTCTTTGCCAAGATTTGTTCTAATTCTTCGGTTGGTTTAACACATATCTATTTCTTCTATTCAGTCAGGTTACCTTCTTCCTCATGCTCTACTCCCTCATGAAACTCGTACAAGTCAGCCACATGGAATATTGGAGAAATGTTAAAATCTTCTGGAAACTCTAACTTATATGCATTATCAGAAATCTTTCTCAAAATTCAACATGGTCCAATCATCTTGTACTTTAGTTTACTATATGTACCTCTTGGAAATATTTATTTCCTGAAATGTGTCATTACTAGCTCTCCTTCTTCAAAAACTTTTTGTCTTATTCACAAATTTGTTCCCTATTTATATTTGATATTTCTCTATTGTATCTTTCTTTTAACCTACTCATGCATATTCTATATTCTCTTTGGAAATTCACTTGCATCAACAATCCTTTTGTCCTCCAGATTTGGAAATTTAACCAAATCAACAACTCCTTTTGGTGATTTTCTATAAACAATCTGAAATGGACTCTTTCTTACTAATCTGTTAACATAATCATCATAAGTAAATTAATCCTATGCCAATATCAAATCACATTGTCCTGGCTTCTCCCCACTCAAACTCCTCAACAAATTTCCAAGGCTTTGGTTCACCACTTTGATTTGTCCATCCATTTGAGGATGATAGGCAGAACTGTACAATAATTTGGAACCCATCTTTTTCCAAAGTATTCTATAGAAGTATCCAAGAAATATTGTGTCTCTGTCAAAAGTGATACTTCTTGGCAGTCCATGTAATCTCATAATATCCTTGAAAAATAAAACATCCACTTTAACAAAATCAATGGTTTTCTTGCATGGTATGAAATGTGCCATCTTTGAAAATCTGTCTATTACAACCATCACATAATCATGACCACTCTACGTCCTAGGAAGTCCCAAAACAAAATCCATACTTATATCTTCCCATGGCCTCTCGGGTACCGGTAGTGGTTTATAAAATCTGGTGTTTTGACTCCTTCCTTTACTGAGTTGGGAAATTTTGCAGCACTCAACAAAATTCTTAACATCCTTGTTGATGCTAGGAAAAAAAAGTATTTCTTTCACCAATAATGTGGTTCTATCAATGCCAAAATGTCCACCTAAACCTCCGCTATGCAACTCTCTAATAAGATTCAACCGCAATGAAATCCGGGGAATGCACAAACTTTGATTCTTGAACAAGAAACCCTCTTGGATGTGGAAATCCAAATATGGTGTCCTTTCAATGTTCCAAGGCACTTTGCATGCTTTCCAAGCCTCCGTAAAATATGTTTCCTTTGCATACAATTATTTCATACATTCCAAGCCAACAACTTCTACTGACAAAGTATTCAACATCATTATTCTCATGCTTAATGAATCTACGACTTTATTCGACTTTCCAGACCTGTGCTTCAAAACAAACAAGTAAATTTGCAAAAATTCTACCCATTTGGAATGCTTTTGATTTAACTTACCTTGAATATTGATGTACTACAATGCCTTATGATCAATAAATAAGACAAACTCCTTCAATAGCAAGTAATGTCACCATTTCTTCAAAGCTTGCACATTCACATAAAATTCTTGATCATAAATAGAGTGTTTTTTCTTAGCATCATTCAATTTTTCGCTGAAGAATGCAATCAACCTTCCTGCTTGACTCAAAACTGCTCCAATTGTTGATCCACTAACGTCACATGCCATTTGAAACACTTTATTGAAATATGGAAGTGTCAAAACTAGTCATTCAGTCACCTTTTCCTTCAAGTCTTCAAATGACTTCATGGTTGTTGTTGTCCACTTGAAAATCCCCTTTTTCATACATTCAATAAGTGTTGCAAAGATCTCGTTGAAATTTCTGATAAACTTCCTATAGAAGCTTTCTAATCCATGGAAACTTCTCACATCAAATGTACACTTAGGTGTTTGCCACTCCAAAATAGTCTTAACCTTTTCAGTATCCATCTTCAAGCCTTCCTTGGAAATCACAAATCCCAAGTACACTAATTCCTTCTTTAGAAACATACATTTCTTCAAATTTATTAGTGGTTTTCTTCCTTCAACCATTGTAACTCCTTCCTCACATGTTACAGGTGTTCTTCTTTGGTTTTACTGAAAATCAAAATGTCATCTAAGTATAGCACAACAAATTTACCCAAAAATGCTTTCAAAACTTCATTCATAACTCTCATGAATGTGTCGGGTGCATTATTTATCCCAAATGACATCACTAACCATTCAAACGATCCATCATTTTTCTTGAATGTTGTCTTCCATTCATCACCTTCCCTTATCTGAATCTGATGGTAACCACTCTTCAAATAAATCTTTGAAAAGTATTTGGCCCCACTCAAACAGTCCATGAGGTCATCCATCCTTGGTAAGGGAAACTTGTACTTAATAGTAATATTGTTGATAGCTCATGAATCAGTGCACATTCCCCATTCACCTCCTTATTTGGATGTCAAAACTATAGGTACAACACACAGACTCAAAATTTCTCTGATAAGGCCTATGTCAAGTAGCTTTTGCATTTGCTTGTTTACTTTGTCACTCTCTGTTGGAGTCATTTGATAAGGACCTTTACTCAGTAGAATTGATTCTAGTATCAAATCAATCTGATGTGATATACTTCTCAAGGGAGGTAAACCTGCTGGTAAATCATCTCCCACAATCTCTTTAAATTCATTCAACAAAGGTTGAATTTATGGTGGCACAAAGCTTATCTTTCCACTCTCTAGAAATTTTCTTGGCATTAAATCCACATAGAAATGAGTCATTTTCTATTCTCTCGAGAATTATTTGGATGAACACATCATAATGCAACTACTGCTACAAATATTTGTATTGTCTTTTCCTTTACCATCATTGCCACATGTCTCGGCCTCCACCATTGGTTCCTATCTATACCGCTTTTTGTCTTTTAAAAATTCATAAGTATTCTTCCTTCCATCATGGAAAACCTTGCTATCAAACGTCCGTGGTCTTCCAAGTCGTATGTGATAGGCATCCATCTCCACTATCACATAATACCTTCTCACTAAAATTTCCAATCTAAAAACTCAACAAGTATTTTTCAGTCACAGTGACTTGTTGTCCTCTTTTCAACCATGACACCTTATACGGATTTGGATGTGAATGCTTTTCAATTTCAATTTCTCCATTACTTCCATGGATACTAGATTTTTTGTAGTTCCACCATCAATGAAAAGATGATAACACTTATCCTGAATTTTTCATTTAGTTTTGAACACTTTCTTTCTATGTTCAGGTTCTTCTATTGCATTTACCTCAGGCTGGAGTAATATTCTTCTGAACATCGTGTTTTATCCTTGTTCTTGTTAAAGTACTTCCACATTTCCCCCAACAATTGATGTCTCATCTGCTTGTGTAACTTGTGTTCTGGCTTCATTTCTTCTTGTTGCATTCTACCTCTATGAACATTCTGATGCTTTGTGACCCTCTACTCCACATCTATAGCATGTAATCACATACTCTCCTATGCCAAAACCTCTACCTTTTCCAACACCACTTCCTCCTCTTGTTTTGTGGTTGTTGGTAACTTCATCTTCCTTTTCACTACTTTTTGTAAAATTTGCTTTGCCCCTACCTCTAGTTCCTTTTCCCTGGAACTTTCACCACAACCTTCTATCAATATTTTCTTCCACCTTCAAAGCAACTTGATAGGATTAATTTACATTATGAAAGTAATGTGTACTCATTTCATCCTAAATATGATACTTCAATCCATTTACATACCTTTCCACTCTTTGATATTTTGGCTCCTTTATTCCTGATCTGAGAGATAGTTTGAAAAACTCTTCAGTACACTCCCAGACATACGTCTCTTTCTGTCTCAAATTTTGTACTTGCTTACACAAATTATGCTAGTAATCAATAGGTAGGAATTTCTCCTTGATTTTTCTCACCATCTTCATCCAGGTTCTAATCTTCTCCTGTCATTTATCTACCCTATCCTTCTGCAACATATACCACCAAAGTGTTGCATGACCCTTCATCTTGGTTATAATGAATTGAAACCTATTTGGATCCTTAACATTTTCATACTCAAAATATCTTTTGAGCTCTTCTATCGAGTCAATGAGAGTCTCGGCTTTCAAACTACCATAGTAGGATGAAACTTCCACTCTTGCACTGCCTCTGTCTTTCAGAAAAGATATCAATTGTATAGTTAAGTTTGCTTCCTCAACATTTTGCTCTTCTTCAGGCTCATCCTCCAATTCTGAATCTATTTCATCATCTCCAAGTCTTATGTTTTCCAATTCTTCTATCCTCATTCGTAATTCCTCTAATTCTCTTTTTCTAGCACCTCCTCGTGCTACTCCTACTCATTGTGGTGACATCCTTACAAGTTGTCTTGCAACCCTCACTTAGACTAACATTCACATGACTTACTTCCGATAATTGTTTCCCACAACTTAGGATCTAAACCTGTTATGATACCACTTGATGCAATCACCTCGATCATGTACACAACCAACTACAGAACCGATTTCTACCCATAGAGTACACAGTTAACAACTAACATCATTAAAAAAAAATTAACAACTTAAATAATCCCATGAAGAATTACAGTCACAGGAATAAAAGAAACTGAGAAGAGACAACACCATTTAGAAACGGAGTGAAATCTAATTTATTAACAGGAAAAAAATTATCTTTACAATCTCATTACATCACCAAACAAATCTGGCACAATTCAATTCTTATTTCACTGACCGAGTGTGTGTTTGTTGTCCCACGTTGTGACCCAAAACTGGTGTCCTTTCCTTTGCTCTATTTCTCTTGTAGACGCCCCTTTTTTGTTTCCTCTCTTATGTCTTCTTCATGTGTGAATTGAAGCCTCCTTTCTTCCATCTTCTTTCTCCTTTATCCTCTTGTTGCTTGGCAGTTGAACTGTTCTGACCGTTCCATTTCTCTAATAAAAAAAAATTCAATCTGAATGTGTTGGAATATTGGATAGTTACAATCGATCTGAATTCTGAACCATTTTCCAACCACCTTCCTCCTAAATTTGTCCACCATATCCCACAAAAATCTTCCCAAGACACGTGGAGTATGCCATGTGAATATGCGTACCCTTGAGGTTGTAACACTTCGTGGTGTTGCAACAAATGGGATTTCACACGATGTTGCAACGATTCCTTCATAGTGTTGCATCAATTGTATCTATCACATGGTGTTACAACAACCGGATTTTAGCACCGTGTTGTAGCAACTGGAATCTCAACACTTTACGTGTTGCAACAACTGGAGTTACAATACTTATTTCAACCTACATTTTCTACCTTGAAATTGAAATGTTTTTGGTTGATACAGATTGCTTAAGGCCAAATATTCCCTTGCATCACCTTGTGGTTATCCCCATATGTTTTGAGTAATGGGGGTTGATGTGGCATCCACTCGTACCATGGTAGTCAACATGGTAGGTCAATTTGCAGGAGGCATAACTTTTGGATACGAAATCTGATTGAGGCGATTCTTGCACCATTAGAAAGGTCTCAGTGTGTAGAATATAAAATATTGCAATAGCATAGGTTTGGACACAAAAAAATGTTGTTTGATGCCTAAAATGACTATGGAATATTTCAGATGGTTTTTGGACCCAGTTTTCCAAATTGGGACCTACTGCTAAAATGGATCTACAAGTTGATTCCTTAAATTTGTTTCCACCGTGAAAGCATTGAGATAAATGAAAAATAATATAATGATCCAATGTGTATTACACCTCCCCGTTTAGGGATGCTTTTTTTCCCAGAAGCTTTACTAAATGAGGTGAGGAAAATCTGTGTCTACCATTTTTCTTTGCCTGAAAGTTTTCCTTTCAATCCAATCTACCAAAGGTCATGCTACTCTTGTCTTGTAGTTCTAGACTTCTTCTGCAAAATTGTGTCTTCTTCCAACTCTTCCTGAGCATCTGGTGCTAAGTCCTCTATGGTAGGTAGGACCTGCTCCTCCTCCTAATCCAACATGTAAGGTTCATAGAGTTTCAAATTATCCATATTCACTATTGAGTATATGTGCATGTATGGGGCTAGATTGAGTCTATAGGCGTTATCTCCCACCTTCTCCAATACCTCAAAAGGGCCATACCACAAATACTTGATCTTATTACCATAAGAATATAGTATTTCCTTGTTCAATTGTAAACAAACTTTATCTCCCACTTTGAATGTTTTTTTGTTTTTGTTTTGTGTTGATCATGTTGTGCATTGTACCTTTCTAGTGACTTCTTCAATATCTCTTGTACTTGCAAATGGATTTCCCTAATATTTTCGACAAACTTCTTTGCTTTTAATGCTTCTCCCATGGTGTCTTCCCTCACTCCTTGTTGTCTATATGTAAAATCCAAGGGAGAAGGGGGGAAATACCCAAAGCAAGTTTCAAAAGGGGACTTACCAATAGAAGTATGGACTACTCTTTTATAAGAGTATTGAATATAGATTAGATTTTCATCCCAGATGCTTCTGATTGTAACCCCTCAAAAATTGCACCAAAGTCTTGTTGACTACTTTTGTCTTCCCATCTGTTTGTTGATGGAATGTTGTATATCTCCCCAACTTCATGTCCATCTTCTCCCAAAGTGTAGTCCAAAAGGCACTAAGAAATATGGTATCCCTGTATGAGAAGATGCTCCTCAGTATCCCAAAGTCCACTGATACATGTTCAAAGAAAATGTTTGTTGCTTCTTGTCCTCTGATGGTCTTTTTGCAAGGCATAAGAATGCACATCTTTCTGAACCTATCAACTACCACAAAAAGATAGTCATGTCCCTTCCTGGTTGTTGGTAAACCTCCCACAAAATCCATGGAAATGCTTTCCCAGGGTTGAGTGGGTACAGATAAGGGATGGTATAGACCTTTCTTTCTGTTACTGGGATTGTTGGTACAACCAAGTGTACATCCTCTAACATATTGTGATGCATATTCTTTCATTTTAAGCCAATACATGTACCTTTGTAAATTAGCAACTACCTTCCCAACACAAAAATTTCTTGCAACCTTGGAGGTGTAAGCCTCTTTTATAAGCTGCAATATTTCACCTTTAGGAACACAGAGCTTGTCTAGCTCATAGAGCAACCCATTCTGAAGATGATAGTCAACCTTGTCGTCACCTTCTTCTACATGAATTTGGCCTTGTAGCTACTGAAACACCTCTAAGAAGTCCTCATCTTCTGTGTAATCCTCTTAATATGCATCATGAGTAAAAGGATGCATGTGCATAAGAGTTCCCAAAGTCTTAATATTTTATGTGTGTGGCCTTGAAAGCATGTCTTCCAACGTATCAATGGTGTCCTTCTTATACTTGATGACTAGATGAAATTGCTACAAAAACCCCATCCACTTGTAATTTATGGTTTGTTGAAGCTTGCTTTGGGCCTGCAAATACTGCAGTGGTTGGTGATCTGTGTGGATAATGGTTTCATTTCCCAACATATTCCACTTCTTAACAACTTGAACTAGGTCATAAATATCCTTATCATAGGTAAGGTAGTTGAGAACTGCTACATGAAATATTTCATAATGATAGCATATAAACCTTACTCCTTGAATCAAAATCGCTCCCATGGCATACCCTCTTGCATCTGTCTCCACTTAGAAAGGATTTTCCTTTTTGGTAATGCGAGAATTGGTGCTTGACTAATATTTATTTTCAGCTCATTGAAATCCTTTTGTTGATCCTTTCCCCACTGGAAACTCTTACTACTCACTATTATGGCGTGGAGTGGTGCCACTATTGTTGAAAATGAAGCTATGAACTTCCACAAGTATTGTGCTTCCCCAACAAATCGCTTAACTTCAGTGACGATTGTAGGTACTTGACATTTCATGATAGCCTCCATCTTTGCAAGATCTATCTCGAGTTCCTCTCCACATAACACATACTCCAAATACACCAATGATTGCTAAGAAAACTCACATTTCTTGAGGTTAGCCAAAAACCGGTGCTTTTTTAGGGTCTCTAACACCTGCATACGATGTGAGATGTGCTCTTCCTAGGTAGAGATATAAACCAATATATCATCCAAATATATTATAACAAATGAATCTAAATATGGGTGTAATACATCATTCATTAGTCTCGTAAATGTAGTTGGTGCATTACATAAGCCAAATGGCATGACCAACCATTCAAACAAACCTTTCTTTGTCTTGAAGGTAGTCTTCCAAGTGTCTTTTTCTCTGACATGTACCTGGTGGTATCCTGATTTCATATCCAACTTGGTGAATTACTTGGTGTGTTGCAACTGGTCTAACAAATCATTGATCCTAGGTAGAGGGTACCGATTCTTGAGTGTAATCTTTTTTAAAGCTTTGTAATTAATACACATCCTCCAATTCCCATCCTTCTTAGATATTATAATGATAGGTGACCCACAAGTTGAGGTTCTCGATCGAATCACTCCCTTCTCTAGCAATTGTTGCAACTGCTTGTTCACTTCATTTTCCACCAAAACGAATTGTCTATACATCTCAATGTTCGACAATGGGGAGTTTGGAAATAACTATATTTTGTGCTTCACTTCCCTCTTGGGTGGTATCCCTTTAGGCTCCTAAAACACTCCCATGTATGCCTGTAGAAACTCTTCCAACTAATGTTTTTTCCCTTTAGTACACCCCTCCAGGGATCTCTTTACTCTTATCGACTCATCATTAGAATGATTTTATCTTAAGAAAAGTAAAACATATTTCTTACTGGAACTAATCAACTTCTCGGCTTGGTTGGCACTTACTAGTGAGATCTTTGACTTACCTTAGTATGCGTTGATTATGTAGGACTTCCCATCTTTGATCAGGGGGTATTGGTTGGCTCTATGCATGAAGATTTCATCCCTCATATACATGTAGGGGATCCCAAACACTACATCGCACACATCCAGGGGTACTACATCCAACACCACTTCATCAATAAAGTCGGCACTTACAACAAATTTATTCTTACATTGTTTTGTTACATTGATCTATGCATCCTTGTTTACCCAACCCAATGGATAGGGGTTAGGATGAACATGAACCTCCAATCCAATATTTCTAACTAGATTGGTTGCTATGAGATTAGCATGTAAACCAGAGTTGAACAAAGCAGCTATCGTGGTCTTCTTGACCTGAATCTTGATGTGGAAGAGTGTGGTCATCTCCTTCTCTTCCTAGCGATGAAAGATACTCAGATTTACGTCCTTTTACACTAATGTGCAGACAATATTATCATCCACATCAGAGCTAATTTCAACATGATTGCTTGAATCTGTGGCTAGAAGATTATTTTTCTTTGAACCGTTATTGTGGTTCTTCGGGTTCAGCTCTAGATGTAGTTTCCAACACTTTTCCTTAGTGTGACCATCAATATTGCAATTGTTACAATGGTTGTTCAGATCCTTGCACTAATGTGCAGTGGTTGTCGTCTTCTTATCCTGTTAAGCCCTAATATTGGATCATTACCCCTTAATTGGGGCATATTATATTAGTAATGTTATTTTATTTATGTTGGATTTAGGCCATTAGTTGTAATTATACCTCCTAGTCTCCTATATATACCAAGGAGATATTTTCATTTTGAATCATCTTGTACTTGAACATTTAAGTGGGGTAAAAGGAGGTTGCCCCCTCGAAGAGGCTTATTATCTGAAATTATCTCTTTTTCAAGGCGTTGAGTACTTTTCCTGAGGTTTTTCTATGCTATATTGGTATTTGGTTCTTAACATATGGTATCAAAGCTCAAGGTCTTGGGGTTTCGCTGCTACATCTAAGACACCTTGGAATTTTCGCTATAAATTTTTTTCTACAACGTTTCAGAAGAAACGGCTTGGAGGATATTTAGTAGACGGATCAAGGTATGTTGGGTTCAAAATTCAGCTCCTAAGTCCTTATAATTTTGGAGATACAACCTGTACAATATAGGGTTCTGGAATCATCCTTAAATGAGTCATTGCGGAATTTTCACTATAAAATTTTTTTCGTAACGTTTCAGACCCTGAAATTTGGAGGCTATTTATATAAATTAGTAAGGTATCTGTGGTAAAAATTTCAGCTTTTGGGTCATCTTAAATTTGCAGATACACCCTGTGTAAGATAGGGTATCTGACTAGTCCTATTGACTAGTCTCAAGAAGGTGTTACAGGTA
>ML792602.1:32442-44553 GCA_009831015.1 Picea engelmannii
CTTTGAAGAAGCCCACAAGAATCCCTAGAGGTATGGTCAAGAATCCCCTACAATCAAGTGAAGAAGCCTACAAATTTCCATGATCAAGATTGCAAGATGGACATTGTTGAAAGTATTATTTGTGGTCAATTTGGATACCCTATATTTGAGGGAGTTTTTACCCTACTTAAATAACACAAATGGAAGAACAAGTTACATGGTTGGAAATATTATTCCGATACCTTTCCAATGGTATATGGAAGTCCCTCTAACTCCCTAGGAATGAGGAGATATGCTTTTTTTCTGTCCAACAACCCAGTTAGAAAATTGAGGTCGACTCAACTAATTTTTGGGGATAAAATTACTATAAATACAGGATAAAATTTTGCATTTTTAATGCAACCAAGCAAGAGATCAAGTATGAGGTGTGCACAAGGTGTTTGGAGTGTCTTTTGGTGTGCAAGAGAAGTCTAATGGATTCTCTTAAGGTCTTTCTTATTCTCAAGGTATCCTATAAGGTTGTGATGTTGTTGTATGCTCTGTTATAAAGCTCTGATGTTACCGTGATGTTGTTGTGAAGTTGTTGGGGTTTATATGTGGACCTAGGATCTCTATGTGGACCTAGTTTGTGAGGCTCATATTTTGGAGATTTTGGCACATGATTGGCACATGTTTTTATGTGGTTGTTGGGTTTTATATGTGGACCCATGTGGACCTAGGATCTCTATGTGAACCCAATTTAATGATGATGATGTATCAATGATA
Source organism: Picea engelmannii (assembly GCA_009831015.1). Taxonomy (NCBI): domain Eukaryota; kingdom Viridiplantae; phylum Streptophyta; class Pinopsida; order Pinales; family Pinaceae; genus Picea; species Picea engelmannii. The sequence goes on from ML792602.1 coordinate 33,187, forward strand.
GTGACAATGATAATGACAGTGACATGTTGATTCTCTTAAATACATATTTGAGGGTGGAAGTAAGGGGCAAGCAAAGGGGGTTGGAGACTCCTTCCAGTTGGAACTGGAGTATCTAGGGAGTTGTAGCTTCCTTCATGTTGGCGCCTGTAAATCAGGGGGTTGGTGCCTCCTTCCAGGTTGAGTTGGATAATCTTGGAAGTTGTAGCTTCCTATGAATGTAATCTTGTTATTGTATAAGAAAAACATTATGTGGTTTATTTCCACATTAAATTTGTTGTGCACTGTGTATTTGTTCTTTTGTTCTTACTGTATATTGAGATGCATTTATTTGATTGAAAAGTTAAAGTTTTTTAAATGTGCTAAATTACAATTGATATTGATCCATCCCCCCCCCCCTCTCAGTGTCAACATTTGACATCATAACTGCATTGAATTGTTGTCAATTCCCTCCTCATCTTCTGAACCCTCTTCATCCTCACTTTATATAAAAGAGCATAAATTCAATAAAATTCTAACGTTTAAAGACGCAAGAATAATAATGTAGATTAAAAAGTTTGCAATACTCTCTTATTCCTATGAATCACTCTCAACATCATAACTCTAGAAGAATGCAATATATTTCAACTAATAATAAAATAATTTCATCTATGTATAAATTAAAAATAAATGCACAATTAACAATTAATCTTATGGAGTGTACTGTTAAGGCACTTTGTGATGTTAAAGTCACCAGTTCGAAACCTGCGGGGACAAAAAATCCAGCCATGTTAAGGGTTGGTGTGGCTCAAACTAACAAAAAAAACAATTAATCTTATTTCATAATGACATATTAATGTAGCATAATAACATAATAAATGAGTTTGTATTGATAAATTTATAAAGTGTCCTCTAATCGAGAACCCCTCCCACCTTGATAAGATAATATCAATTATGTTTATCAATGTTTAACAAATGATCACACAAGTAGGTCAATGGTACTCAAAAATTACATAAGAGAAATATAACAAGTTAAAATAGTATCAAAATAAATAATTACAAGCATATCAAAATTAATAAGTGCAATTTAAAAGCTCAAGTAACTAGTGAGTTGATAATGCATATTATTATTTTATATTGGTTATATAGAAGTTAAACAATTAATGGTAAATGAGTCATAAATATATTTCAATTGATAGTTCAACTAATTATATATTATTTATTACTTTTGTGGTTTTTATTTATAGTGTCGGAGGGTCCACTCCTGCCTACTTCTCATTCAAGATCCTTATAGTATATTCCCAATCCTCAAAAATGCTTTTATATATAATTTAATTAACATTCAATAGTCTATTTTTTATTTTTTAAGAAATCACATATTAAATTTGTTTTATGAAGTCAATTATAAAATTCAATAATAATACATAATGAAATATAAAAGATAAAGTACTAGTGATGCAAAGAAGACTAATTCCAACATATTTCTTTGGGGCCTCCTCCTCCATGAAATCTTAGATAATCTATGAAGGGCTCATATATCAAAATGGAATTAGAGCACATTGAAAACACAAGCATAAGAATCTCATGGAAAAAAAAAATGAGGATGGAAATTGAGTTTTGGTTAAAGTCCTAAAATAAACCTATGAATTATGGAACTAGCTTTATTAGTTAACAAGTTAGTGGAATCTTTCCTCTGATCCTTTTTAATTATGCTCCCAAGCTTGGACTCTTATGCAATTCAACATAGTTATCTTCAAAAACCTAAGTCATAAACTCTCTAGAACACGTGACTTGAGCCATACAGAATGATGTCACTAAGTGGTATGGGGAGTCAATCAACCTAAACACAAAATGTCACCCAAACAAAGGTTGTGAATCATTGCTCACGTGACCTTAAAGATATACAAAGTACATTTGAATACAATATCAAAGGTTAAGACATTCTGCCGAAAAAGCAAAATGGTGTAGAATATTTTTTAATGGAAGTTAAGTGTAATTGTGTTTTTTTTAAGGTAATAAAGTTTATTATAATTTAGTTGTTAATTAATAGTGAAAATAATTAATATAATTATATAAAAAATTAGTTGATATATGTTTATAAGATTTGACATTAAATATAGGATTAGGGTTTAATTTTATCCTTTAAAATTAGGGTTTTAAAACAAAATGCTAATAAAAATATCATTCATCACCACGAACTCAATTTAGTTGCTCATCAATGCTAAAAGATAAAAAAAAAAATGTTAAAAATCAGCAACACATATCAAAATAATTACCAACACATATCAAAATAATTACCATTCACAACACCCTTAGATGGTGCTGCCCATGCATTGAACACCATTACAACAATGAATGCAAAGGCTCTTCATCAAAGCAGCCAACCCAACCATAGACGTGAGAGACGATTTCAAATCTATGCTCCTAATTCATAAATTCACTTGCAAATTTTATTATTATTTGTTTAGTAAGTGGACACGTGGTCTCAATTATTTAAAATAATCATGAAAATATTTTTAGTTTTTAGGAAATTTACAATTCAAAATTAGGGTTTTAGTTTAATCTCACTCCTCATTTTTATTATTATTTATTAATTAAATCCCAACTCCAGTAGAGGAAGGGCATCATTATGATTCACATAGGCTAATTCATCCTTGTTATTTAATAAAAATTACACCATCTAAAATTATAAATCATAAATAATTTGGGAATAATCAATTTCTTTTATAATCATCCTTATGACTTACTTTCAAACAATTAAAATACATTTTAATAACATTTTGCTTTATTTCTGGATTAAAATTTAACCTACTACTCACTAAAAACTATACTTGTACCACATTGTTGTTATATAGCTTTATTTCTATATATATAATTGGATTAAAATTTAACCTCCTACTCAATAAAAACTATACTTCTATCGCATTGCTGTTATATAACTACTAAACAAATTGAAAATTTGTTTTATTAAAATAATAATAAATGTGAGGGTTGATAAAATCCCAACCACTTGTGGACGTCCCCCTCTAGGTAGATTAAATATTGTAAAGTTGTCCATGTTATGCAAAAGCGGGTTGAAAGGTTTTCTTGTTTTGGTGAATGTGGGGATGGGTGGGTGCCATTTTGGATTTTTATGAAGACTTTAGATTCCTTCGTGCTCTCTCTGTGTAACGACAAGTCAAGCTTTATTAGTCTTTAAGATTAAACAAATTTAAAAAAAATACAAATAAGATAAACAACTTTAAAAAAAAATCCCAAATAGTTATTTAGAAATGACTTTTAGAAATACTCTCCGTGGACTTTCATGGTTCATAAAGGTAATTACAAAGTATTTCAAAAAGTCGCCGGAAAAACAACCCACATTTAAAAAAAATAATAACTGTAGAGAATCCGATAAAAGTTGGCATCTTTGCATAGAGATTATGATTGGAACGATTGTTTTTTCCGGTGATTCCATAGAGACAGTTTTTAACGGTGACGCAAAAAATATATTCCCTTGCGTCCCGCCTCAATTTCGAACCCGCGACCGGCGTGGCAGTGCAGAACCGCGGGGAAGAACAAACGACGCCGCTGGGTACTGCTAAAGACATGAAATCCCCATACTAATGCCCCGTCTGACAGTTCGCATTGACTTCATCTCACAGTCCGCATTGACGTCATGTCTCCATTTGTGATGAATTTTATGTTCTCTCGCAACGAACCTCAACATGATCATTTATGAGAGGTCTCGAGTTCGAGCTCGGTTGATGAAAAATGGCGAAGGGAATAGCGAAAGCCAGACTTGGATTGGCGGCAGCGGCATTTATTTGGATGTGGACGAGCATTTATTACACGGCACTTTCACAGAATGCAGGTAAGCACAAAGCTACATGATGTCAGTTGAATTAAATTTCCAGAATATTTAAAAGGGTTTCAAATTTCAAATAAAGGAACCGAAAGCTTCAAGATTTGACATTTTAAATCATATTTTGATTAAATTCGGCTCCTCTAACAATTTAGAAGAAGAGCATAAAAGGATTTTTGGTTTTACAGAGCCGTTGGCCATCCGGATCAGCTGCGGTTCATGGCACAACACGTACCGCCCCATCACGAACAAGCTCTGGATTAAAGACTATGGTTACACAGGCGGCTCGTACGCAAACGCCACCGGCTCGAGCTATATTGCACCTCAGCTTAACAGACTCCGATTCTTTAAGCCCTCCGACGGCCCTCAGAACTGCTACAACATCACTAATCTCCCGGACGGCCGTTATTCCGTCAGAATGTTCTTCGGCCTCATCGAGGACGTTTTCGCCCACCGCGAGCCGCTCTTTGACGTCTCAATTGAAGGAACGCAGGTCTATTCTTTAAAGTCCGGCTGGAGCGTGAACGACGACGAGTCGTATGTGGAAGCTTCGGTTTTTGTCTCCGACTCTGCTGCCACCGCCTGCTTTCACAGCACCGGCCACGGCGATCCCTCGGTAATGAGTATCGAGATTCTTCAGCTTCATCCGAAAGCGTATTATTTTGGGCCTCAGTGGGGGAATACTCTCATCTTCAGGACTGCTAAGAGGATCGACTGTGGAGCAAGCGGCCGGGGCGTATACGGGGACTCTTACAATGCCAACCCCTGGGGCGGCGATCGCTTTTGGTTTTCGGATGACGAACCTGATGTTGTGGAGAAGACCTTGACTCGCCGGCTCAGGAGTTCGAATCCCATACGATATACCTCTTTGGCCCCTAATTTTTATTCCGAAGCAATCTATCAGTCTGCTTCCAGAGGCAATGGGGTCGGGCAAGTCATGAATTATTTGTTTAAGGTTGAGCCCAACTCGAAATATTCTATTTGGCTGCATTTTGCAGAGATTGAGGATGGCGTGAGAAGTGCAGGGCAGAGGGTGTTTGATGTGCTCATAAATGGCCAGCTCCTTGTCTCCAAAGTCGACATTGTGCGGATGGCTGGGGGGCCTTTTGCTGCTGTTGTGCTGAACAGGACAGTGGCTATTGATGGAAGAACTCTAATGCTTAGCTTTAAGCCCCAGCGGCAGAGCACTGCGATGGTGAATGCTATTGAGATTCTCCAGGTTATTCAAATGGAAAAGAGAACCATAGATACAGAAGGTATGCTCGGCAAACCAGAAACTATGTGGTTTTTTTTTTCTTCTGACATGCTTCCATTTTCAATATAGCGAATACAAGAGTTATTTTTTTCTTTCCAGGCCTGTGGCTGGAAGCTTTCACTAGCAGTAGAATCGACCATTTTAAATGCCTTAATATCCAATTATCAAAGCTACCATCATAAAATTTCATTCGAGTAACAGTGTTCAAGAAACTGCGATGGAAATCAAAACTATGGTCATCAAAATGATAAAGGCAAACTGTCAAACCGAGGATCATCTTTTTCATTGTTCTGCTGCCCTCCCCGATATCAAGTCCGGCATCTCGGGCCCTTGTGCATTATTACCACCCATCATGCTGGTCAAATCTATCATAGGAAATTTGTCAGTCCAATTCCCGGGAGAGGGCTAGGAGGTCAGCTGTGTTACTCATCATATTTAAAGGTATTTAGCAAACAGATGATAAGGACAATTTTTTAAAGCTATTTACCAAATAGACGACCCATGATAGTTTAGCATGCTGTAATTTTTTTTTTGTTTTTGGAAAATGATAAAATTGCATTTTGGTTTTAAAGCTATTTACCAAATAGACGACCCATGATAGTTTAGCCTGCTGTAAAAAAAATTTCGTTTTTGGAAAATGATAAAATTGCATTTTGTTTTTTGAAAATGATAAAATTGCATATGAGGATAAAGTTTTTTTTGAAAATGATAAAATTGGTTTTTTTTGAAAATGATAAAATTGGAAGAGGATAGTGATTGTGATTTGATTTATGATTGTTACTCAAGAAAAACAATTATATTATTTAAATAATTTGTTGGTAGTACTTTTACTATATACTTTTTGGGTATTGTGTTATTAATTTGTTTTATTATAGAAATAATTTAAATCTTAGTGCAAAACTAAATAATTTTATAGTTTAGTCTTAACAATACTTAAATTTTAGAACTTTGAAGATCAGTAGAGAGCTTTAAACATTTTATTCCAAATTTATAATGTCATATGATTTATTTGAGAAAAAAAAAATTGCTCAAAATTCATAATGTCATTTAGGGGTGGTAGAGGGGAGTTTCCGTGATTCTAGAGGAAACAAGATTGTAGTAGATTGTCTATTATGCCTAGGAGCTTTGAAACATTTCAAACAATCTTGTTGAGGCCTATTTGTTGTGGAGGCGTCTCTGCATCAGAAAGGAAGAAGGCTTTAGAACATTAATAGCTTTGGGGGAGTATGTTGGCTATCAAAGCCATGATAGACCAAGCAGTGCTAGGGGAAAACAAATTGAGTACATTCATCTCAAGGATAAAACAAAATATCCCTCGTTTTGATCGGGTCTTGTTCTTTCATATAAAAAGAGCGTTGAATGGTGAGACAAACCACTAGGCCAAGGTGGCCTCCTCCCTAAGCCCTGGGTTATTGATTAAAAACAAGGTGCAGGACCTTGGCCCCATACCTTAACGAATTTTCATGCATCTTATTAATTTGCATTCAATGTCAATATATAGTTGGACGCGATGTGGGAAGGACGATAGGTGGCCTCCACAATTTTCACACTTGCTTTGAATGGATCCTACTGTGGTTATTCAATGCATTATGTTGGAACCTCAATTGATATGTGGGATATTGTTGATAATGGGGAGCAACATGGATTTTTTTTTAGCGGATTTAGTTTGGAAATTGTGGAGTGAGAATGGGTTATTTGGTAATGAGGTTGGTCAAGATTTAGGGGAGTGTGAAGGACTCATGCGTGGGATTAGTGTGTCTTTAGTTGGAGCTGCGCAAGGGCATCCATGGATGGTGGTTTCAGGTTGTGCTGGGACTTCAATGTTGGTAACCTCTTTCGCTTTGGCCAAGAAACCCCTTGTCTATCAGTGCCTTTTTCCAGTGTTCCTTTTTCTTGGTGTTTCTTATGACCCAATTCAGTTTAGATAGGATAGTATCCTATGTTTTTGTTAGTTTTTTATAGAGTTGGAATTGGTAATCACTACCTAGGGATTGTTCGTCCTGGTCCCGCTTCATTAAGTTGAATTGTACAAGGCTTGTTTGATTTAGACATGGATAACCTAGATTGGAAGGAGATTTGTCGAATTCTTTGCAAACATGAAGAAATTACACATGCCAACAATAATGCTCTCGTGCACATTTCCTCGAAAATCACAAAGCTGGAGCAGGCCAATATCACGAATACTGCCAACATAATGAATCTTCTCTTCTTGCAGAAATAACAGATAGACTCTTTAGAAGTTAAATGCAATAGGATTCGTGATTTGATTCTCCCTCAACGTCTGGATTTTTTCTCTCTCACCTCTAACAATCACGGTTCTAAGAATTTGTTACAAGTAGATTTAAGGGAAGATGAAATAGTTGGTGCGAATCATGATCCTATGGAGGTTGAAGAAATAGGCTCTCCTCATTTAGTTGAGGGGCGGGAAGCTCAAGATAGTGTACCTTCTTGAATGACTTTATATGTTTTTTTGAGTTGTAAGTTTTTTGGGTAAATTTGTCAACCAAGTTACCTACAAAAATACTTGGAATGCCTGATATAGAGAAGACTTTAGAGTATGTAGTAGTTATATTAGAAATATGTACACTTTTGAAACAATGTCTAGAATTTTTGAATGTAATAATGTAATAGCCGTTAGTCTAGACTCATTCATCTTTTAATGAATACAAACTTTTTTTATTTTTTTTTATTTTTTTTAATACCATTTGATTTATTTGAAATTTTTTTTTCTTAATTTGAAAATTAGGTAAGAATTTGAAGATGTAATCACAAATTTGGAAAGCAATATGAGAATACTAATAACTAAGTTGCACATAATTGCTCCCTTGTACTTTGTACTTATAAATGTGTTAAAATGTTTAGGATCACATTTCCTTAAACAACTTGTTAACATGATTTTTGTTAAACAAAGTGTTAATGGTTTGTTGTTGGCATAAAAGGGTTTTGGTTTTATCAAAATCCTTTAAAACTTATGAAGTATATTGAGTAGGTTAAATTTTGAAAATTTAAATAAAACCCCATATATACATATACGATGTGTTTGTCCCATTCAAACAGGATAAAAGTTGTCCTAATTCTAAAAAGGTGCCGAGACAAAGTTTATTGTTTGAAAAGGTGCCGAGACAAAGTTTATTGTTTGTGAATATGGGGTTGAGCCCCATTTTGGATGTTTTAAAAGGTCTTAGATTCCTTGTGCTCCCCATGTGAAAAGCACAATAGCCATAATCTAACACTAAGATAATATCGTTTTCCCGTGATCACACCATGGCCCCCCGCTAACTAAAAAAATATCTTTTTCCCGTGATGACACCACGGCCCCCCGCTAACTAAAAAACATTGAGGTAGTGTAAAAGTAATCTTGAAAATAATTCGAACTTCCTTCGAAATAATAAATGGATAAAATCTTGGATTCTTTATATTGCGATTTTTTCAAACTCAAAACAACCTTTTCAATCAAAAGCTCCCATCTAAAAGTGTAAGCAAATTTCTCAAGTCTCAAATTAATATGATAGTTTGACAATATGGGTCTCATTTCCATCATAGGATTCCATTTTACATTAATTATTACTATTGAATTATTTTGAAAGTATAAATGTGATAATAATGAAGACATTGATCTAGTATGATGGTTATGATTATGAATTTTAGGATATTTTATTATTAATTATGGATTTATTTTATAAATTAAATTTTATAAAAATATTAAGAAATATTTTCTCATATTTAAAGATTTAATTGTTAATTATATTTAGTGAATTAAATGTGAATAAATTGATTATAAGAAATATTGTAATGAAATAAAACTAAAAAGTGAATAAAATTTATTATTATTTTTTATTTTTATTTTTAAATTTGATAAAAAAATTATTAAAAATTATAAAAGTTTATTATTATTTTTTATTTTCATTTTTAAATTTATAAAAAAATTGATTAAAAATTATATTTCTACTTGATCACTGGAACTTTATCATAAAACTCTATTCTAAAAGGATTTAGTCCATTTACTTGCTAAATACACTTGCAAGTCTAAAAATAGACTTGCTAAAAATATTGTGCTTATTCACTTTTTAATTCCCTCTTATAACAATTGTATTTAAAGTTGTATTGTTAAAGTTTGTAGGAAAAGATGTGTCACCTCTATTTATAACACTTACGTGACATATCATAAAACATATGTAACATAAACATGTTAGTTAAAAAATAAAACAATAACAATAAAAAGATCAATATTTTAATATAATAACAATAAAAAGATCAATATATTAATATAATATAATAAGTTTAGATTCATTTTAATAATAGAATATAATAAGTTTAGATTCATTTTAATAATAGAATATGATAAGTTTAGATTCATTTTAATAATAGAATATGATAAGTTTAGATTATTTTAATAATAGAATATGATAAGTTTAGATTCATTTTAATTATAATTTATTTTAATTTTAATTTATCAATTTAAAGATGTAATATTTTTAAATTTTGAAGTTATAATAAAATTTGTATTTCAGAAAAAATAGTTTTTATCAATGCTTAATAAATTTAAATTAAATGGAAGTGTAATTTTCAACTTAGGGTAACGTTGATATTTTTATATTCACGGAGCCATGCATCTTTTCTTATATATATATAGCTGTAGGTTAAAGATTTTAAGAAATGATGATTTTTTTTTGGGGATATTTGCCTTAAATACCGGGAGAAAATGTTAAGTTAGTAAATTTGAGTGATTATTTTTGTAGAATCTGAGTGCCATTGAATCCATTTCTACATTCAAAAATGGATTTTGAACAACAAAAAATAATAATTCATAAACCATTTTGTAGAACAACTAGTATATATATATATATCTTCTAGTTACATTTAAAAAAATAATAATAAATTAATTAAATTTTATTATGAATTAATTTTGAATTTTTATTTATTTATTTTTTAAAATATATTTAATTTTATATTATATTTTAAATTAGATTATTATTATTATTATTATTTTAAATGAAAGTTATATATATATATATATATATATATATATATATATATATATATATATATATATAATGAGATCTCTAGTTGAGAGGCTACTTCCAGGCGCACTGCACATCCAAGAATGACACATAGGTTGGACGAGGTTTGAACAATCATGTCGTAAGGAGTGCCTTAACGACACACTCTATCACCAACTTATCTACACCTGTGGGGCAAATTAACACCATTTTTTAAACTACAACTAAGTGTAGTATTTGGTCTCAAGTATGAGATTAAGGCTAAATGTTACTAGAAAGTATATGACCCCATTGGAAGGAGCCTCAACAATGATCACAAGGGACATTGGCTTTCTTGGAGATACTATATATGATGAAATTGCCTTTTTGTCACAGAGTAAGACCTAATTTTGCTTCTAATTGGTTAAGAGTTGGTCTTTTTCAAACATAAGAAAACATCTACCCCTTTATGAACAACAAGCAAGTCATTTAAGGTGGCATGATATTTTTGAAATGATAGTGTTTTCTCATCCCACATTCCTAGATAACAACTAATGATGATTATCCTCACTAGTGATTGACTATGTTATAAAAATCATGTGATTTTTTTTAATAATTTAATAAATGTGGAAATATTGTTTGACACATTTTTTTGGATGTTTTCAAAATGAGTAGATTCCTATCCATGTGAAAGCTCAAATGATCAAAATTCAAGTCTCGAGGATTAAAGGGGTATATCATTTTCTCATAAGAATTACCAATAGTTAAAATTCAATGGTATAGAAGATTAAAGGGATAATCATTTTCCATTGATAAAATAATCTCTTCATTAGCTACTTTTGAAAAAACGTTTAAGATATTTCATGGTGGTGGGTGAGGGGTCATCATTGATTATGGAGGAATAACTAAATCAATCTTTGCACGAGATTTAGGGAATTCTTCTAATAATCAAGTTGGAGCTTATGCCTTATTGCAAGGTCTGTGAATAACTAATGATTCATGAATTCAATCATTGATTGTGGTGGGAGACTCAAAAGTTATTATTAACTAGATGATTTAAAAATCCTCCCCAAATGACAATAATTTAGCATCTATATTAGCACGAGCCACTCAGGAGGCTGCTAAAATCAACAAAATTACAGACTATCACGTACTGAAGGAGAATAATCATCAAGCTCATTGGTTTGCCAATGTAGCTTCAACTCTAAAAATGGAGGTGATTAACATTAATGGAATCACAAGCTACCAACCTATTCATGAATCCTTTATTAATGAGTACAAAGGCATGCATCAAAGCATTAACTTTCCATGTG
>ML792602.1:90452-103056 GCA_009831015.1 Picea engelmannii
CAAAAAGTTTTGGGGCTCACCATTGAACTAGAACTGTTCATTGCTTGGATCACTCAAAGACAGGTGGCATTCATTATAATGAGATTCAACAGATATTTTGGGAAGAAAAACTGGTTACATCAATGTAAATAAATTTTAGTCAGAAAGGGGATGCTGATTGCACCTTCCTAGAATTTTCCATCTCTATATGCAAACATAATCACTAATGCTAATGCAAAAGGCACCACACCCCATGTTCAAAGGCTGAGGCTTCACCCCACATGGCACAAACTTCTCAAACGAGTTCTGCTGACATCTTTAATGGATTCTTCAAGAGGCTTGCAACCGTTTGATTGAGATATTACTTGATCTGAAGGTTAGAATCAATAATACCTTAATCATATATCCACTGTTAAGGGCCACTAACCTGAATAAGGAAAATAGGTCGAGAATGCTACAGGCCTGCGAGCAATCCTTTCTTTCAATTGCTGCAATGTCATGCAACAATGTATCAACAAATCTTCAGCTGCTACTGTAATGTTATTTCACCTAGAAATGCATAAGTGACCTCAAATACCTGTACCCTACTCCCAACTAACGAAAATATGAATCCATTAAATGCACCACAGCTTCAGCCATACTATGCCAGATATGCATGTGGATTTTAGCTCCAAAAAAAACAGTGGTGTCTTCAGGTAGTGCTCCTCAAAAACATTCCCATAGAAATGGATCTACGTAGGCTCAAGAGTTTATCACTAAAGAGCTCTTCTCATGCCCTAAGCTCTGAAACCATGTTAGAATTAGGGAAGTAGGGCATAAAATTACTATTCTTTTAAATTTCAGTTAACAAAAACAATAGGACAGTTAACCACTACTATACTGAATTTTTGAACAGAGTAAATCAGATCAGAGAAAGAACAACTGAAGGCTTTGAATCTTTAAGCAAAAATCTGAGTGTGTACAACAGTTAGATCTAACCTGGCAGTAAATTGATTTAACTTAACTCAAAGACAAGATTCATATGGATTAAGATTCAGATCCAATCTACAAGACTGAAATAGATCTATATAGATCAAAACTAAATCCAATCTCCAGATCTGATATAGATCTAAGTTATGAGCAGACTATAACATAAGAACAACAGATCAAAACTAAAACCAAGCTTCATATCTGATATAGATCTAAGTAATGAGCAGACTATAACATTTCAAAACAAAGAACAATAGATCAACATAATAAACTAAACTGATAGTTTACCTTGTAGTCTTACCTCTGAAGGAGTCCATGTCACACACAAAGGATGAAATGCCACTTGTAATTATGCTCAGAAAAGTTCAGGATCATAGATCTACCATAAAGGTTAGATCTCTTGCCAAGAAATGAAATAGACCGACTTGCCACCAGGGAAGAGAAATCACTTGAGCACTACACAGAAATTTCTGTGGTTAAACCCTCACACACACAGCAGTTTCAAAACCTCATACAAGAAGAGGTAGCAAGGGGGTTACGACCAGCTTTAGAGGGGCCACGACTCAATGGTTAGAGGCCAGATCTATGCTTGGGGGAGTCACGGCTCCTAGAGAGATCACGGTGTAAGTAGATCTGCACTTGAGGAAGGTGACGACAGCTCCTTGGAAGGACAACAGTGACACTCTTTAGCACACAGGTATACAGAGCTTGGAACAGCCCTGGAAATGCAGCTTAAGTAACCCTCTTTTCATCACCAGACAGGGAGCAGACATATATAGTTACCAAACTGAAATGCTGGCTAGGAGGAGGGCCGAACCACAAGAAGAAAAGACCTCAGCAACTGTTACAAGAGGGGCCGCAGCTCATGAGAGGAGATCCGCTCACAATTAGAAGAGAATATTAGAGTGTGCAAAAGGTAGAGGGATAGGGCTCTATTTATACTTTAGGCTAGGGCAGATTAAATAAAAATAATAATTAAAAATAACATGTTTAATTAATATAAATATTAATTAAGCATGTTATAATTAAACATTTAATTAATATTTTTACATTACCCCTTAAAGCAAAAACCAAAACCCCAAACAAACTTAAGCAAGGGTGAAGGGGGTTTTATGAAGGTGACTAGGTGGCAATACTTGTCCATTCATTCTCAAGGTGACCTTTTTAACTTTATCATCACTGCATATGGGATACATCCCTCATGTGGTCATGCCCGCCTTCAAAGAGGGTTATGCACCAACAAACACTTGAKCAAGGATCAAGTTGCCCTAGAACATTTATGGGGTCTTATCCACCAAGGTACAAGACCAAGGATCAACCCATGTCCTAGACATGAGTACCCTGGAACATGTCCAGGGGYCCTCGACATATCTAGGGACTTTAACTGCTTGGTCCTAGACCAAGAACCCCAATCATATACTGGGGGCCCTCTTAAGGGTCTTTATTGCTTGGTCCCAGACCAAGAACCCCAGTCGTATACTGGGGGCCCTCTTAAGGGTCTTTACTGCTTGGTCCCAGACCAAGAACCCCAGTCATCTACCGGGGGCCCTTAACAAGGGTCTTTTGTGCTTGGTCCCAGACCAAGAACCCCAGTCATCTACTGGGGGCCCTTAACAAGGGTCTTTTGCCATGGCACTGACTGTTTGGTCCCAGACCAAATCCCCAGGAGTGCACTAGCGGCCCTAGATCTCAACTAGGGTCTTTGCCATCCTCCCAGAGAATGGCTCTTGCAGCTGCTTTAAATTCAACAATAACTAACATTGAAGCCAGAGAATTCCTGAACATTATGGATGAACCTGAGGATTTGCTCATCATTCTTGAAGACTTGCCAATGATTAACATTGTCTAGAACTGAAGGTCTAAAGATTATTTCCAACTTTCCTTTTCCTTTTATTAGATCTTCTGAGGGCTGGAGGGTTGAAGCTGCTACTGTCAAACTGTCAGCCAAGCTGTTTTGATCCCTAGGGATTGCAATGAGATCTATAGCATCAAAGAGCTCTATAGTATCCCAAATGGAATTTTTGTATCTTCTTAACCTCACTTTTGCATGCATACTTATTTTTGACTTGAAGAATCACTAAGTTTGAATCACCTTTGACATTTAAGATCTTAATACCCATATCCTTAGCAATTTCCAAACCAAGCAAAAGTGCCTCATACTCAGCCACATTATTTGTTGCATCAAACTCAAGTCTAAATGCAAAGTTATAAGATTTTCCAGTTGGAGACATTAGGACAATCCTTGCCCCTTTGCCTGATCTTGAGTGGGCTCCATCAAAGTTCATTTTCCAAGCTTTATTACTTATCTTTTCATCTTTAAACTTTTCTTCAGCTAGTGCTGGGAAATTTGAATATATAGAGAAATTATCCATGTTAAACATTTGGTAGATGAATTCATTCATTGGTTCTTTGGGATCTTCAATGTGGTACTTTCTTTCTGTTTCTCTGTAAAGCCTGAAATTCTCAATTGAAGGAGGATAAAGGATAGTTGCAAAGGTCAAATCCATATTTAGGCAACCTCTCATGTGGGGTCCCCACTTTCGAGAAATAAGCATACCCCAAGCATCTGGAACATCAATTACAAACACATCCATCTTGAAGGCAAACTCTGGGTGCAAAGCTAGCTTGACTGGCAGATCTATGATAATCCCATGGGTTTCAATTTCCCTGGAATCCATGGCACACACATTCTGATAAGGCCTTGTAACTTTAAGACCTAATCTTTGCATGATCCCCTTAGTAATAATATTGGATGAAGCACCGGAATCATACATGCAATTATGCAACCACTGATCATTTATTTCTAAGGACACAAAGAAGGGAGGATTTTCTTCTTTGGTTCTATCTCTGCTAGTCAAAACAACTGGAGGATCTTCTGGATGTTCCTTCTCTTTGTCTTGATTTTTTAGAACAACTTTATCATTTGGAACATTTATTGCTTTGAGAAGCTTTTCCTTCTGTGAAGGAATTTTCAAAAGATCTAACACTGGAACCACCACTTTTGCATTTGAAATCCAACTACCTAAATCAACAATTAGATCAATAATTGGAGTAGTAGTTACCTTGGGAAAGTTTGCTTGAGACTTATTTGTTCCATCTTTCCCTTTCTTTTGGTAGACTATTCCTTTATGTCTAGCCATTTCCAAAATCTGCTCATTTGTGGGCTTGTGTCCATATAGCTTTGTAACATTGTCAAACTCTTCAACCACTTCATTGGCTTGCTCACTTCTTTCTTGCATTTGGATCCAATAATTCATTGATAAGGGATGAGCTTCGCCAAAATTGTTGATGTGATTAGAGTTTCTTGATTGTCCCACAAAGTTGTTTGTTGGAGGAAGGCCTTGTTCATTCATTTGACAAAATACTGGGCAGGTAGACTCTTCATGAAAATCTTCACATGCTCTACAAAAGGGTGGTATTTCTTCATTTACCACATTATTGGATTCCAACTGATTAGGTGGACTTTGGTCTTGAGGAGGACCTTTCTTTTGCCATCTTTCATTATTAGGCCTAGGTTGGAATCTGTTATTTTGAGACTTAGACCTCTCCATAGCTATCAACCTATTTTGCAAAGCACTAAGCTGAGTAGCATGAGTTGCCTCCATTGTTTTTACCATTTCTGTTATGGCCTTTAAAGGGTCATAAGTAGGTTCTTTATTATCGGGACCTGCAACTTTCTCTTTAGACTCTCTCTGCCTAGAAGAACTACCCCTTGTAAAACCTGGAAGATTTGACTTCCATGATGCTTGCATATTCTTGTCAATCTTTATAGTTGTTTCTTGAGCAATCTTGAGGTTGGTGGGTTCCTTATCTCTTAATTGATATCTCATTTCCCCACCAAATGCCTCAATATACTAGATCAAGATAGCGTTGTTAGGAGGCTTGATATCTGTATGCAAACTCGAAACCAACTCATTAAACTTCTTGTTAAACTCTTCCATGGTTTCTTTTTCAAATTTCTTGACTGTGTTGAGGGCTGCTAACAGATGACGATGATCCCTTTTCTCCCCCCATTTTTCAGTGAAGGCATCCAAGAGATATTTCAAGGTTTTGAATTTGTTATTTGGACATCCCTCATACCAATCTGAAGCATCATCTTCTAAGGATAAAACAAAAAGCTTCATTTTGACATCTTCATAGTCATGTGCAACACACCATTTATTAATACATCTCATAAAATATTTAACATGTACTTTAGCACTAATTGCATTATTTCCTTGAAAACTTGGTAATTTTTCAATTGCTTTTTTAGGAATAGCATGAGGATAATTATTAATATTTGAAAAATCGCAAGGATCATAAATTGCCATTTCTAAATTAACACTATTATTAACAAAAAATATTTGAAAAATCGCAAGGATCATAAATTGCCATTTCTAAATTAACACTATTATTAACAAAAAACAAGTGAATTTCAGAAACAAACTCGGATCCTAAATGACCAAGTATTCTACGAGAAGTGGCTTTGGCTAACCTCCTCCTGTAAACCTGTTCAGGTTTGGGGATGAAGTTAACTAAGCCTTCTGAGTTCCTTCTTGTAGAATACTTAGTCAAATCGGAAATTAGTGGAGTCGCTAGATGATTAGTCTATTTAAGATAAACAACAAGCACAAAAAATTAAAACTAAGTAAAACAAAAAGGAAAACATGTCGTGTTCTGGGAATAGAAAGATTTATCCCCGGAAACGGCGCCAAAAATGTTGCCGCCTTATACATACTTGGGCTATCGTGGAAGAAATTTTCAATCCACTTAGTGTGTCCTTGGGGGCAAGTCTTGAGTCAAGGTGCTGTCACCTGATCCTCGACTCCTTCATCTAGGCCAACTCTTAGCAAAGCCAAGGGGGGTAGTCCCTAACAAATATACTAAGGCTCTTTAGCTATTCTAAGCTAAAAGAACTATTCTAGGAGTTTATTGCAAAATAAAACATAAAGCATTCAACTTACTCATTCATTAGATAAGATAATCCGATAAAGCAGATGTCTAATCATAAAGATGCATGCATAATAAAGTAGGATACAATATCTGCAAGATTTGTAAAATTATTAGACAATCACATTTGAGAATGAAAATACTGCTCATGAACATAAAGATACAACCATAGAACAAGTGCCTTAAAAGTGTCATGGGCAGTGGTTGAACGCGTGTTTTATTAGGGTTTATTGAAAGTAGATTAATGAGAGTTGTGTGGTCTCTTTAGAAGTTGTCCTTTGTTTGGAAACTTGCTGAAAACCTACCGAAGCCCTAAGGCTTCACTAGTAAGTGCACTAAGGGTGTTGGATGTCAAACACAGGGAGAACCTAGATCTCAAAGTTCCCGTCTGACTTCACACACTTCCCTTAGGCATTTTCTCGTGCATTAAAGCAACTACTATTAAGGTTTCCCTAATTATACTACTCCACACTAACAACTCCGGTTTTGATGAATCCCAGGATCGAGCTAGGCTTGCAAGGGTTCATAGCATACACCGGAAATTGCGGGGAAGGTTTATTTTAAAACTTGAAAAGAAACGAAATTGAAAGTGAATTACATAAAACTTGAAAGATTTTCTAATTACTAAGAACAAAATTGAAATCTAATCTAGCATGAAATTACTTTGCTTAAGTGCATGAAGTATTGAGTGCTTTGTAAGATTGATTTCCTTTAAGTTTGTTTGTTTGAGAGCAAAATAAAACGACAAAGCTTGCAAGGGAGAAAAAAAGAAACAAGCACACAACACCACCAATCCTCCTAAAGGGGATGAAGAAATTGGGCACCAAAGGCCCGCTTTTATTAAGCCTATTACAACTTGAGAGGATGCCTCTTTTTTTTTCTTCTTTTTTATGATTTGGATCCTTATAGAGTTGGATCAATATTCTAGCGAACTATTACAAAAAACTCTTTGAGTCTTGGTCTTCAAAGGGTCCAACTCAGGGTGAAGGATCTTCAATTTGGGTTCCAAAAAGGTCAAAATCCCCCTTGTGTTGTGACGGACCTGCTAAAAACCAACAAACAAAGTTTATTAGTTTTGCCAGAAAATGATATAATAAATGCAAAAAAGAATGAATTTTTTTTATCAAACTTTTCAACAATTTTTTATGCAAATAAAGGGAATTTTTTTGGGGTTTTTAGAGACTTTAAGGATGCTAACTATGCCCTTCTTGGATGCTTTCTGTTTGCTGTCCTAAAACAGAAACGTAAAGCATTCAAATGACTAGATACTAAAAGCAAGCAACTCACAACTTTCTAACTTAAATTTAGACAATAAAAATCAGAAAATTACGAAGTAAAACTAGATCTAGACTTTTGATTTGGAAATGAATTTGAAACTAGATCTAGATTATGCATGCAAATACTAGATAGTAAAATATAACTTTGAAACTTTGATCTAGCTACTCATGCAACCAAAGAAAGAGAGAGGGGAAGATGAAGTTCTTCTTTTTAAGAGCTTTTGCTTGAGCTTTGAGAACCCTTGGGCTATGGAGTCCTTTTGGTGTGAAGAAAAGGGAAGAATGCCTTTTCAAACTTCCTTTAGAGAAAGCAAAAGATGCAACCGAGCTCTTTTGAATCTCCAAAAGTGGGTCTTGTGCGTTCCAAACTCCTCGCAAGTACTTGCAAAAAATACTAGTGTTTCCTACAAGAGAGACTTCATTTCATGTTAGTTTAAACAAAAAACATAGCACGTAATATAAGCATCAAATGTAATAGACAAATAGATAGATTAACACGTATGTTCAAACTATCTATTCTAATTGAATAACAATATTCTTACCATTAGCCAATATGCAAGTACAAGAAAGAAATTTAGAACAATATTACCTCATATGCCAACATTCATCCACACATTTGAGACTACACACCAAAGCTTGAACTCCAAAGTCTTTTGATTCAATAATTTTTTTTTTACAACATGATCAAGTCGCCCAAGCTCCAACTGACTCAATGGAGGAGGGTCGAGCTTGATTTATACACTTTCTGGTGAGAACTCCAAGGAAAATGCGCATGGGAGAGGAGTGGCGCATGAGCTAAGAGGAGATGCACATGAGTGAGGTGGGAGATGAGTGGAGTGGAAGGTAGGTGTAGTGGAGTGAAGTGGGGGAGTGTAGGAGATGAGTGAGGGTAAGGGTGAGTGAAGTGAGGGTGGTAGGTGAGGTGAGGTTGAGTGGGTGCTTTGGGATTAGCGCCCCTCAAGGAGGAGGTGCGTGTGGGTTCCTTGGGATCTCCTCTCCTCTGCCATGTCATCTAGACCATGCGTCCTTACTAGTAGAAGCCTTTTCCCACTATACCATGAATTCCGGACACAGAAAAACATGTTTCCGACATGTTTGCTAAGTTTTAGCAACTCCCCTAAAATTTAGGCCAATAATTAAAAAGTCCCTTTTTACCTTTTTGATAGCAAATTAAATTTTTGAGTGATTAAAATCACATTTTTGCTTCAACAAAGGGGGGATAAGGGTTTCAGGGGTGCTCTGGCTTAGAAAATGATCACAAACATGCAATCTGACAATGACTGATGCCATTTTTACGACTTTATTGACTTTTACATTAAAAATTGTTCGTTTTACGAGAATTTTTTTATTTGACTAAAACATTAAAAATACCTAGGGGGACTAAGCGCAATTTCCATATGACTCAATAGACATGACTTAGCATGAACTTATATACATTTAGACACTAGACATTTGTTTTACCATGCCAAGGCCTAACCACCGACACATACTCCAGCTTTGGAGTAGATTTGAGTGAAAAAACTTAGAAATTATTAATCGCCTGAACGTCAAGAAATAATTAACAAGTGAAAAAAAACACTCTAGAGTACATGCTCGTGCCCAGGTCTTAGGTGGCCAATAGTCTTTTACAACTTTCATGCTCAAGTCATTTATTACAATGCCCTGGAGGGATGGAAATGCGAAAAAAAGGTGGTCTGATAGACCTGCTGAATTTCTGAACATTGAATTCTGAGCATCTGTCTGCTTAGTCTTTGGCGGCTCATCTACAAATCCAGCTAGTACAACTTGATGGATAACATGGTGTATCTCTGTCAAATGATTCAGAGATGGTGAACAATCATTGTACAAATGATTCACTATTATCTATGCAAGCTAATCAAGATTTGGTGGTTGGTTGTTCTTTATGAGCCCTCTCCATGGATTCCAACGACAAAGAATTTTTTTCACCTCAGTGTTATTGTTAGATATCTTGGCATCCCATTTGGTGTGGATCTTTCTCCAGTTGCCATGTGGGATTGGTGTTCAGAGTGATTGTAGCGTAAGCTTCTCTTCTTGTAGTACAAGGATCTTTCGTTTGTTGGCAAATTGATTGTGGTGGGTAGGATTATCTACGCTTCTCATCTCTTTTATGTGTCTTGCTGGCTTTCTAATAGGCCTCAGTTTCTTTGGTTGGAGAAATTCTTGTGCTCATATTTATGGGTTGAGAATGGTGGGGCATGGGGTTTGCCTGTGGTTCCATGGGATGTCTATATTATGCCCAAGGATGAGGGAGGTCTTGGGTTGATTTATGTCTTGACTCAAGAGTATATTTCAGTTACTAAGTGGGTGGTTCAATGTTTCGAGGGGGCTTCTCCTTGACAGGTCCTTTTGAGAAATCGATTACTCTTGGTGCATCATGTTGGCATAATTAGGGGGGCCTTAAGGCTTTGTGATATCATCTCAACTCCACATAGTTTTCAAAGAGGTGGTCCTTTCATTTTCAAAAGTACTTGGTTAGCATGGAGAAAGGTTGTTGGTTTGGTAAGGTGGCGGATGTTTAACATTAGAGTGGGGAATGGGATTTGGCTAGAAGGCCAATTTGTAGATGGAAGGTTTAGGGTATTTGTGGTGTTAACATATCTCGCTTTCAGGGGCAGTGGTTGACTAAGAAAAGGTTTTTTTTGTGGAGGGATTTGTGGGATGTTGGTTCTCATTCTTGGAAGGATTGGCGTTCATTAGCTTGTGAGTACACCCTTTCTTCTTTCGATCAACCTGTTATTATGGAGATTGTTGGTCTTATTCCACATGAGGATCTATTCAAAATGAACATTTATACGTTGGGGCCCTTTCGACATGATTGGGGATGGAGTTTTGGGTGTTTCTTAGTTAAGTATGAGTCTTGCTGATTGTAGTCCATTCTTCATCACTGCCATCGGCTTGGTCCATGCATAATGCGTGGTTGGTGTCTTTTGATTCTAAGAGTTGTTGGATCCAGAGATTGCATAGTGTGTGGTCGATGTGGGTGCTCTTCAAACTCTGAGTATTTACTTAGTTGGCGATTTATCAGGGCCTTCCTTCCAAAGCATGCTTGGCTAAGAGTGGCCTCTTAGATGGGCTTTTCCCTTCCTATCTCATGGTGAAAATTATGAAGCATTTAGTTGGTTGGTCTTTATGAGCCCTCTCCATGGATTCTAGTGACATGGAATTTTGCTTGCCACAGCGTTATTGTTGGATATCTTGGGATCCCATTTGGTGTGGGTCTTTCTCCAGTTGACATGTGGGATTGCTTCTATTCTGGTAGTACAAGGATCTTTCGTTTGTTGGCAAATTGATTGTGGTGGGTAGGATTTTCAAAGCTTCTCATATCTATTATGTGTCCTGTTAGCTTTCTAGTAGGGCTCAATTTCTTTGGTTGGAGAAACTCTTGTGCTCATATTTATGGCTCGAGTACAATGGGCCATGGGGTTTGCCTGTGGTTCCATGGTATGTCTATATTATGCCCAAGGATGAGGGAGGTCTTGGGTTGATTGATATGGTGACTCAAGTGTATATTTTGGTGACTGAGTGGGTGGTTTGGTATTTGGAGGGGGCTTCTCCTTGATAGGTCCTTTTGAGGCATCGGTTGCTTTTGGCGCATCATGTTGGCAGAATCAAGGGGGCCTTCAGGCTTTGTGATATCATCTGAACTCCGCATAGTTTTCAAAGAGGTGGATCTTCCATTTTCAAAAGTACTTGTTTAGCATGGAGAAAGGGTGTTGGTTTGGTAAGGTGGCAGATGCCTGACATTAGAGTGGGGGATGGGATTTGGATAGAAGGCCAATTTGGAGATGGAAGGTGCAGGGTACTTGTTATATATCTAGCGTTTACGTGTAGTGGTTGAGTAAGAAAACGTTTTTCTTGTGGAGGGATTTGTGGGATGCTAGTTCTCACTCTTGGAAGGATTGGCGTTCATTAGCTCGTGAGTATGCCCTTTCTTCTTTTGATCAACCCATTATTATGGAGATTGTTGGTCTTATTCCGCAGGAAGATCCATTCAAAATGAACATTTATATGTTGGGGCCCTTTTGGCGTGATTGGGGGTGGAGTTTTGGGTGTCTCTTGGTTAAGTATAATTCTTGCAGATTGTACTCCATTCTTTATCAGTGCCATCAACTTGGCCCATGCTTAATGCATGATCGGTGTCTTTTGATGCTGAGAGCCGTTGGATCGAGAGATTGCATAGTGTGTGGTCGATGTGGGTGTCCTTCAAACTCTGAGTGTTTGCTTGGTTGGTGATTTATTAGGGCATTCCTTCCAAAGCCCGCTTGGCTAAGAGTGGCCTCTCAGATGGGCTTTGCCCTTCCTACCTTATGGTGGGAATTATGGAGCATTTAGTTTGGGATTGTCATTATGGAATGTCCCCATTTTTGGACGTTATTACATTACAGAGTGTTATGCCTACCAGAGTAGCCAAATAGGGGTGACAGTGAGTTCAAGAGATATTGAGGGGTTTTATTGGGCTTGACTTTCATCGTTCATCATCAGGATCCATTCCGCACAGCTTGGCTTTGGTTCCGTTGCATTCTAACGATTTCTGTAATTTTGAGTTATTATGGGTCATATTTTAATTAAATTCACTAAGAAGGTCATAATGGGCATATTACTTGGAGAAACCTCTTAGTGTAATAGCTCATCGGAATCGGGAAGAAGAACACTACAGGATACGATGATGAGAAGTGACTTTCAGTGGTCGGAGAAACCATAAGGATGGATAAATCACTTTTTAGAGGTAAAATGGTTAATTAACTAATTAAGTGATTTAATCAAGGAATAATAAAATAAAGTAAAAGTCACTTGGAGAGAAAAGGTCAACAATGAATTAGGGTTTCGGGAAGCTAAAAAGGAAGGGTACACCAACCTAATTGATCATTATGTTATGATTTGATGTTGAGAGAGTTTCCAGAGGAGGAGAATCGTCCTTCTGTTGTTTTGTGGATTTCTGGAGGAAACCACCACCTTGATTGGTTTTGGTGTTGAGAGACACACCCTAGTCCATCAGAGATACCATCCAGGTATTTCACTGTGCTATTCAAGAGTATCTAGTTGCAGTGATTGCGCAACTCAGCCAGTGAGGGTGCAAGGGTTAGAGAGGGTTTTGTGTAGCTGCACGAGACTAGGGATTATCTTGCAGATTCCTCCCAACCCAGTTGAGGACTACCCAGGGCACATCTTTTGAGCCACCAATCATCAGATTATGACGGTGGAATCTCTTAAGGCGTAGCAGACAACCGAAAAGTGCGCAGCTCTTAAGGAGGGACATTTGGGGTTCCAGAGGGAATTCTAGATCAGATCCGAGGAAACCCTTCCAACCCAGTACAACATTGGTTAGGGCACACATTTCAAGATATATAACAACAAATTCTGTCGGTGGTGTTATCCACCAGGTTGCACAAGCTGGATTTCCTGAAGAGCCGCCGAAGGATGAGCAAACA
>ML792602.1:111901-125620 GCA_009831015.1 Picea engelmannii
GGACAAGTATGGCTGAGAAGAAGAAAAGATGGGCCCTCAAGGGCCATGCTCAAGTCAATCTGCTCTCGTACTCCATGTCTAGGACCATGTGGGCCTCGAGACATGATCTCCTAGTTATCCCTAGATATCGGGGATAACAGTGCATATTCAGATTTTATTGTTGTTATTGTTACTTTAAGGAAGAGGATGTAAATACCATTGTATATATCTTGCTACTTATTATTTCTCCTAATGTAATTACCTTTTGTAAATATTTTTTTTTAATATACGAAGTATTTTTCCAATAAAAAAAAGAATGTTTTAAACCCAATTGTTTGGAAAAAGTTGTTATTGTAGCTAGAAGAGTAGAGATTCATGCTAAAGTTATTAATTAAAGGGCACTTAACTATAGCAAAATGGGTTAGGGATATGATACGAGGGTCAAGGAAGAGGGAAAGTTTGCAATGTTGCAAATAAAAATCTTTAGTCATCTACCTATCCAAAATCCTAATCTCTCAACCACAAACCTTTGTCGTAATGGAAATCTAACTTTGAACCTGAGGAGGATACTCTTCCTAAACAAAGAAATAATGGCTCTATTCCATACGACCAATACCTTGCCCCAACTAGAAATAGGGGAACCCTTTGTCTATGTTGCTTCAATGTCTAGGTTGGGTAGTCTTGATATCTTCAAGATTTATGCCTAAATTAAATAAAAAGCTCCATGTTCTAGTTGATCTTGGGTGTACACTAAACATTCTTGATAATAAATATGGGTTAAGTGATAGGCTTCCATCTTAATATTTTTGAATGCTGCCCAATTAACTTCTTGGGCCATAATCACACTCAATGTGAAGGTGTGCTGCACAAGGTGGAACTTACAATGGAAGACTATACCCTTAAGGATGACTTTTATGTCAAAGACATTGGAGTGGATGTTGTTTTGGGTATTCAATGGATTATTTCCTTAGGGACGTGCTCCACTGATGACCAGGAGGTATTTCACTCCTTTCATAAAGATGGTCTTAAATCCACTATCAAAGGTCTCCACCTAAAAGTATTTAGACCATTGACTCACTCATGTCCAAATTTTTGAAGAACATCCTCTTGATGGCTGGCTTGTACTATATGGAGGCAGCTCCTCCTCCACAAATCATATGCCAAGCCTCTCTACCTTACTCCAAAAATATAAGGTGGTCTTCTAGGAAGTGGCCACAAAAATTCCACCTAACATGGATATGGAACATGTTATTGAGCTTGAGGCCACTAAAAGCTCCAGATTTCTTTTTCTTTTTATAAGTAAAAGGCAGGTCATCGATTACATATAACAGGTGGCAAAAAAATATTTACATGCTTAGCAGAGGGGTTTATTTGAGGAGTCTCATACCGAATTCTCTATAATGGTCTATCAAACCCTCAACTTGAGCAGTGTCGTAAATGGAAAATAAGACTATTTGAATATGTCTTCGACTCTAGCCTCTATAGCTTAACATAAACAAGGAAAGCAATATATAACAGATCCTAGCCTCTAGCCCCTTACATTCCATCAAAAACAAAAAGGAACAACTTTGGAAAGAGTTTGGCCTTTGGCCACTAAATTTTTTGAAATAAAACATAAAGAGAGGTATCTTAGACTGAGAACTGAACCTGAGCATTTGCATGCTATTCTTCCTCTTCATCCAAGGAGATGGGGCATTGGGGGTCCTTATTAGCCTTGTGGTCTTTTCCTTCTCCCTTGTCTTCATCTTTTGGAGCCTGATCTAAACCTTGGAGAGCTTGCAACAGGAAGTGATATTTATCATAGTAGCATGGGTACTGCTCCCAGGTGTTGTGGAGCCTGTACCTAATGTATCTCGATTCTCCACTCCTGGGAGCTTTGGAGCTTGTTGGAAACACTCCCTTTTTGTTGGGAGCTTCTTTAGAAGCTTGGGATCTTTTCAGGAGCTTTTTGGGAGCTTGGGATCTTTTGGGAGCTTGATTTGGGTGCTCCCTTTTTTTTGGGAGCTTGTAGAAGCTCCTTGTCTATTTAGGATCTTCCAGAAGCTCTTGGTTAGGCAGGTAGATTTTACAAGCTTCCAACTATTTGGGGCCCTAAATCCTAAGAAAAAGTGCAAAAAATCACTCGAATCATCGTTGTTTCTCATGCCAAAAAAGCACAAAAAATAAAAAGAATTCAATTGAATCTATTAACCATGCCATTTTTTAAATTTTCAAGGCTGCATGAATTAGGAGGGCTTGCCCCTCTTAGCTATATAGATCTGTTCACACTCAAAATATAGGCTACCAGTGTGCTTATGTGAGTAAATATGGATCTTTCTACACTAGTACTAAGATATTGAACAACTCTAGTTCTTGTTTTAAATTTTTATAGCTAGCTCACATTATTCCTATTGATTGATATAGCAATTTAGGATCATAAACAATATCAAGCTCAAAATATCAAAGACTCTAAGAGTTTGATGTTAGTTGAAACAACCGGTTCATTTACATGAGAAATTAACTCTGGTTACCATCTAAAAAAACATAGAGGCACCCAAGTACTAACGACTATTGGGAGCAATAATAGACCCTAGCACTATTAGCAACAATTGTTTTAACAAACTCATAGAATGGGACAAAGTTGTAGGTCAAATTTATAAAACATACCATGGCACTAAATATATAATATATATAGTCATGCATAGTTAGTAAACAATTGATTTAATGTCACAGAAACCCAATCTATGTTTATATGAACGTGGACATAGGGGTGTGAGCAAATTTAGAATGATTGAATACATGAGTACTATTGAAGGCTTAAAAGGCTAAAATAGTGATTTTTGTCTATTTCAATTTTTGAAAATTACTTTATTTTTTAAAAAAAATTATGTATTTTTATATATTTTTACTTAAGCTAGAAAGCCTATTTTTTGTTTCCAGTTGACTATCATAACTTTTTTTTAATTTACTAACTAGAGTGGGTTTTGCAATTAATCATTTTTAGCTATCTACCAACCTATATATTTTAAAGGCGTTAGTGTGAGTGAAGGTTCCAATTCAAGTTGCAAGTCTTATTGTAATAGTTTGTCCAAGTTTATTAGACTTGCTTCAAATTTGAAAGTTAATGAAAATGAAGTGAAGTGTTGTTTCAAATTTGCACACAAGTTTAAGGAACTGAGCAAATAAAGGGAAATGAATGAAAGTAAATTGCCCAAACTGAATTCTGGAAATAAATTTCTGCGCTAAGACTTGATGCAAAATGCAGAATGTTTCTAATGAAACTTTCAAATGCAAATTCCAGAATTATTTCTTCATGATTTGAGGCTGAATTTTGATCATAACATGCAATTTTCAGACCGTAAAAATTCTGGAAATTGAATTTTCTTTAATAAGTTAATTGCTGGAAACAACAATTAGTTTTAGACAGAAAATAAAATGCAATTTTCCGAATGTAGAATTAAGATTTTGCCTATTTATGATCCAATAAATAAATTACCTTGGCAAATGCAAATGCTGAAAATAAATTTCTGAATGTGAAAATTTAATAAAATTGATGAAATAACAGTTATAAATCTAAGTTTGAATTTTCAGCAAACAAACATATGATGGTAATCTAGTTTATATCAAAAAATTAAATATCTTAGGTTAACAAGCTCTCTGGAAAATCAAAATTTCGAACTAAGTTAAGTGCTGGAAATGCACTAGACTTCAAATGGAAATCCAAATAAAATTCCAGCAAGCTTAATGGTAGTCTAGTCTAGTTTAAAATCAATAATTTAAGTTCCTAGACTAAACTATTGCTGGAAATTGTGAAATTTCTGAAATAACAATGAATAGAAACTAAATGTTGTTTAAAATAAAAAATAAAGTAGTTTCCAGTAAACTAATTTAAAAGAAAGAGGCTTGAAAAATTAAAATTTTATGGAAGAGAGAGAAACTAGTGCCTACTTATACTTGGGCTAATGGAGTCTTTCAATCCTATGATGAGGGCCTAATCTAGTCTAAGTTTGATGATTCTAAAGGCTGCCCTAAAACATGCCACAAATTTTCCTACTTGGTGGAATTAAAGAGTAGTTTATGCAAAGAAATATCGAAATAAATTGAAAATTTCATAACTAAATCAAATGTTTAATTCCCTAGGGGTTTTTAGCCTAGTTACTATCTTTTGAAAAGCAACAAGCATAGAAATTACCTAAAGCAGATAAACAAATAGCAAGGGTTAGAAAAACAACTCCGTACTGTTGACCTTGAATAATGTCTTTCTTGGCTAGCTTGATCCCATCCTTTGCATTCATGAAAACTTGCTCCAATCCACCACAATATGCTCAAGATAACAGCTTCACACAACATAAATTCAAAGAAACCAAAAAATTTGCTCAAAAAAGAAGAAGATTACTATAGTTCACTTAACAACAACTATTACAAGTGAGGGGAGCCTCTTATTTATAGAGTTCTAGGCTCAGCCATCTCAAATAAAAAAGAATATCCTAGTGATCATGTTTGATGAGTCAAACATATTAAAATAATATTACAAATCTTGGAATTGGTCATCAAAATAATATTTTAATCATCACATGAGAGAGACAAAAACTTTGGGGCACATACCTAGGAGAGAGATATCCAACAAACAATAAATAATTATCCAAGGAAGTGCACCCTATGGAGTGGTGCAAAGTAGTTGCAACCACCTCCCAAAAATAGCAACAATGGGCCTTAACTGTTGAGATTTGGGTACATTGGAAAGTGGTCCCCTTGTGTTTGTGAGCCTCTAAACACAAGTGAGAAATACTTTGTACTATGTACCATGTACTTTATGTCTAATTTCACTTTGAGTTAGGAGATTTAAGTCAAAAGTGAATTTTGGTCATTTTAGCCTAAAATGACTATTAATTCACTTTGTCGGTGAATTGAGTGACATAAAGTGAAACTATGGAAACTTGAGTAAAGTGGGTTTTGAGTTGAGATTCTTTTGGAGAGATCTCAACCATTGATTAGAGATGGGATGAGATGAAGTCATCCACCCAACTTTTAGGTTTCCTTATGTTTCCTTAAGAGGGGCACATAGGGCAGGCAAGGAGAGGCTCATTCACTTGTATGTTCACCAAGAGAGTTTGGAGAAGGGCAAGAGGATGAGAATGGAAGCATTGGGAGAGGAGAGCTTGGGTGCCTCCTTTCATGGAGGGCTCATGAAGGCTTAGGGCCCAATTTATTTGTGGTTGTTGTTCTTGCTTGGAGAGGAGGAGGRCACACTTATAACARGGAGGTCTTGCAGTGGTCAGATTGCTTTGAGAACAATTTTAGTGGAGAGGTAGCTCACATATTCAGAGTTGTGTGCAAGGKTTTCTCCATCAGAGCTTCAGGGAGCAAGGACGCTTCATTTCAGTGGATAGAGCAACATTTGAGGAGGGCGCACCATGCTTGGGCACATCTTTCACTCTTGGACTTGTGTTGCAGCTTGAGACAAGCTGCTGTTGTATCAGGTTCATTTGTTTCATGTACTTGTTGTATTCCACCTTCTATTCTCCACATATATATACTTCCATTCCAAACTGGTTTTCCCTGGGGGGTTTTATCTAGGCTCATGTTGACCAAAAATACTTGTGTTCATTTCATGCATGTTTAGAATTGTAAATCAACATTTAGAGTTGTAAAGATCTAGAGGCGGTGTTAGTTGTTTTGAGTATATTGCATGTGCTRACATTGGGATAATAAAACACTTGCAAGGGCACCTCAAAAGGACACTTAACCATCAAAACTGTGAGCATAAAGTACTTGACCGTTTGTTGTCCTAAAACAACAACTAAGGATAGTCTTGAAGATAAAACTTAGAGCCCAACAAGAGGTCAAAGACAGACCTGTTGGGCAGCCTCATAGTACCTCATAAAATCTATATTAACAAGTGCACCCTCCAAGAGAAGAAATAAGCCTATCAACAATTATCTATCTCCAAATAGCAAATGGTCCATCAAGGAAGGCACACCACTCTCAAAATAGTAAAAGACCAAGTCCATGGAACAAAAGAACAATATCGATGTAATCCCTACGCCATGCAAACCAAGGAATGTGTGAAGAATCTCTTTAAAATAGCAAGGGAGCTCAAGTTCCAAGTCAAATACCCTCATCAAGGCAAAAGCAAGATGTGAAAATAGTTAATTCAAAGATGGAAGTTGACCATCTAGTGGAGCACACCACCTAAGTTAGTATTCTTAGGAAAAGGTGAGATAAAAAATGATTAAATAAAGTGGAAGTAGACTTGACGGGAGGGCACATGCATAACTAATTCCTAAAGGACTTGCAAACTTAACCAACTCCTCAACATATCTGCCAAGTGAATTATATGCTTCATCAAGGTGGCACGTGTGAGTGTGAACAAGGCTAAATTAACCCCAACTAATTAATCACGAGGGCAACCACTTTATAGATATTATTTTTTAAGTGTGAGTTGCCTCAACATGTGTGCCAGAAGGGAGCGCTACCCTCATGTTGTGTTCCTCATGCATAACAAGTTATATTCCCTAGTCATTTTCTTTTCTTTTTAAAATGGAACTTATGGAATAAGGCCTTAATTAAGGTTTAGAACCTAGTAGTAAAATAGGCCCATAATGTAGCACTTCAACCTTAGGTTTGGGTTTGATTAATCAACAACAAAATATCCCAAACCATTTTGGCCTGTTCACGCATGGAAAAAGGTGTTTTATTGAAATATGCCATAAGTGAGTTATGAAGGAAAACTATATGGAAATGGATGAAAATGGGTCATGCACCCTCTAGAAGTGGGTAAATGATGGAATATGGACGTGATATGAAAATTATCGAGGTAAAATGGAAAGGTGATAACATAATGGATGGTACACATGCCAAATGATGGACTTATAACAAAAGGGAAAATACATCTAAGCAAACCACTAGAAAATACACCACCAAGTTAGAGGACACCACAACTAGGAAAGAGACTTGAACTCAACATGAAGTGACCAAGAGAAAGTAATCACTGGAACATCATGAACACAAGATAAGGAGATAAGAAATTTCTCCACCAATAATTAATCATGGAGTGGCAGTTGCAACAAGATGAATACACATAATATGCCGTTGAAGTAACCTCTACCAATGATACAACATATGACCAGTAAATCTGATAAGCTGAAGTAAGCAAACGAGCATGAAAATGATACTGCCAAGTCATCATGTAACAATGTCACCTTTCCCCTTGCTTGACCAAGGGTTAGGTAAACAATGAGGGTAGCACAAAATAAAATGTGTAATAACAAAATGTCCATTCAATCGACAATTAGTACATAGACAGTCCATGGGTGTCATCCTGCAAATTGTCATGAATTGGTCCTCGGGCACACCATATAATATATGGTGTACTCCAACATGGGGATAGGTACTCTTCTTGGGAGTACATGAGAACCTCAAAAGTCTTTGGTACCTGATGAAGCTCAACATGAAAGAGATAAGATCAAGTGACAAGGTGAGATTATCATCCTGACACAACATGATGCCAATGCAATATCCACAATCACCCTAAATGCAAGGCTCATATAATAAGCAAAATGAAATGCAAAGTTATTCTACTTTTTTTTAAATCTATGCTATATGAAACAAGGATGTGAGGCATCCTATTCTAAACGAAATGTTGATTTTTCATAAGCTAGGTTAAGCATGAAGTTCATTTCATTTTATCATTTCACTTAACCATAAACAATAATGTTGTAGCAACCAAGATCACGAGAAGAAACACCATGCACAAGAACACAAGAAGTATCCCGGAAAACCCTTATCAACAAGGGAAGAAAACCCAGCCAAATCCTTTGCTATATTCTTCAAGAGAAAGACCTTCATCACGAAGAAAGACCTAGCACACAAGAGGGTGCTCAAGCACTAGAAGACTAGCGCCCAAGAGAGGTGCACACCTTTTCCCAAGTAGATGTATTTGCTGAAATTTCCAAATATACAAGAAAGATATGATTCCACAATGGGGAATCATCCCTTACTTATATTAGACTTGTCCAATCAACAAAGGCGTCTATTGGCTCAACAGGGTTGACCTCTCTAAGTCACTTTATAATTATTAATTTTATTATTATTACTATTATAATTAATATTAACCATATTAATTATCTTTTACATTTATTATTAATCATATTAAGGTGGGGCCGACCTGTACCCTTTACATAACAATTAAGGTTACAGGCACGTCTGACTCTTGAACAACATATAGCAAAGGATCTGATACACCCACTAGTGCTCATCCATTAGGGGCACATCCATAGGGATGTCATAGCTCTGGCTCACTGCATTACACAGAAGAACCAAATCTACACATGTTCACCTGTGCTCATCCACAGGCACGTCCACTCTACAGATATTCTTTCCCACTGCCTCACACAAGAGAATCATTTGGAGTTTTCTCGTCAACTCTACTGCTCAGAGGAGGCTAACACATCATTTTCATTGCTGTTCTCATGACGATGCACCCAACACTTTGGGATTTCACACGTTCACCTTGTGCTCAGCCACAGGCACGTCCAACTCATCAGATCGCCTTTCCCACTGGATAATCATCTGGAGTTCTTCTCACTCTCTAAATGGAGGAGGTCATCTCTACGTTCCTTGCTCAGTCTCAGGCAGGAACCACGTACCCTTCTAAGGGGTTTTCTCTCAGGTTTGTAAGCTGAGAAAAAGGCTTCACATAGCTGCAATGATCCACACCTCATAGGTTTGTAAGCTGGAGAATGTCTCACATAGTTGCATTCATCAACACTCCCTCTCAGCTAGGGAGGCATTCTTTATCATGCCAAGTCTCACACAGATGTATTTTGAATTTTGTCTTGGCTGTAGTTATCGACACTCCCTCTCAACTAGAGAGCCATTCTTCACGAAGTTAATTTGGTGAAGATATCTGCAATCTTCTCATGTGTAAGAAGGTACTGCATGTGTACGATTTTCCTCTGCATCATATCTTTGAAATAAGGATATTTCATCTCATTGTATTTCGATCCATCAGGAAACACTGGGTTCTCAAGGAGCTTTACTCACGGCTCTTGGTTGTCATCATAGGATCCATCTCATGGTCAAGTAAATCTGTCAGAAGCTTGTGAAGCCACATTGCTTCACACACTCATTGTTATATACTTCTGCCTCTGAGGTACTCAAGGCCATAGAGTTTTGTTTCCTGTTGTATTAGGAAACCATGGAAAACTTCACGGTAGAACATTAACCGAATGTGTTCTTTCGGTCCATTGTACTTTCTGCTTAATCTGAATCGACATATCCTGCAAACTCAAGTTCACACTAGAGGCATATCTCAGGCCATATCCAACTGTGCCTCGTATATATCTCAATACATGTTTTGCTGTTGTCTAGTGAGTCTGTCTTGGTTGACGCATGAAATGACTAGGCACATTCACTGCATGGCATGAATCAAGTTTGGTGTTAACCAGATACATCAGTGATCCAATTAGCTGTGGATCAGTCTCGTCTGAATCATGATCAATCTTCTTCTTTAAATCCATCACGGTGGATTTTGCTTTCTATCATACTGAAATTCTTAAATATTTTCCCTGTATATTTTCCTTGATTTAGGAAAATCTTATCGGTCCTCTGTCATACTTCTTGTCCCAAGAAGTAGTGCATCATACTCAGATTCTTCATCTCGAATTCAAAAGTCAAGGATTACTTGTATCCAACAACAACGCTTTCTGAATAAGTCATCAGGATCATGCTCTCGTCACCAACACTGTAATGATATAGGTTTGGATCAACAACACTCTTGCTGAAATTCAAACTCATCAAGAATCTATCTATCTGATATAGTTTCCAACTCATGAATGGTAGTATGGATGGAAGTGTATCGGGTTCACTAGATCAAGTGTCTCATCATAGACAAATCCCTTTGTTTGTGAGAAACCTCTGGCTATAGATCTCATTTTGTATTTCTCGACACTTCCATTAGCTGCATGCTTGATCTTATAGATCCACTTGGAAGTTACCACAGACTTCCCTTCTAGTCCCTGAATAATATCTTATACATCATTCTTTAAGATATACTGGTATTCTTCTGTTATGGCATCTTGCCATACATGTTCTCTTGTTGCTTCTCTAAGACAAGGAGGTTCAACATCAATGAAGTGGCTCATGACTGAAGCATAGCTCGAAAATCTCTCTCACTTTCTTGGGATGTGCCTTGAGAGGCTTGTATGTTTCTCTGCTTCTTGCAAAGTGAGTCTAGGTGGGCCTTTATACCCTACTGCAATATCTCTGAATATATCAACTGGAATAAGGTATGTCTCCCTCTGAACTGCTGAAGGGGGAGAAGGTATTTGTCTCACTGTCAATCCTCATCTGAGATTCTCTGAATCTTTGAAAGACTATCTCTTCTTCAAGGACAACATCTCTGCTCGTCTCAATCTGTCTCTGACCAGGAGTGTCGATCTGGAATGTCTTCAAGATTCACTGTTTATCTCATAATGTATCCTTTCTTCCTGAAGGGTCTAGCTTGGACTTTTTCTCTTTGGGTACATGAAAATACACTGGGTACCCAAATAACCTGAAGTGTTCAATCTCAGGCTTCATTTTGGTGAAGACTTCTTTGGGAGTTATGTTATTCAAAGTCTGGTGAAGACTCTTGTTCTGAACATATACTGTGTCATGCATGCTTCTGCCCATGGAATCATAGAAGGATTCTGATCATGCATTTTTGCATTGGTTGTCTCAATGATGGTTCTATTATTCCTCTTTCTGAAATAGTTTTGAGTCCCTTTGAGTCATGTGACTCCCTTTGAAGGATAAGCATCTTCTTTTCTTGTTAACCTACCAGGAACAAGAAAACTAATGGAACCAACACAAGAATATCTCCTAAGGGAGAATAATGAGTGCATCTCTAGAATCAAAACAATTTAAGGAATGTTGTCACGGCTACAACACCTACTTGTAATGTAACAAACTTTTAAAATATGGATTAGAGGAATGATAATTACAACAATCAATCAAGTGCATTCCTGAGGATGGTGATATGATTTCTCCAATGGCTCTTGGCTTATCTCTATCCTCTGAGATCTTTATGAATAATATAGTCATGGTGTCACCTTTTGTCATCTTTGTTATTTTGAAGCTGGCCCTTCAATGTAAGGGTTTGAGTAGGTGATTGGCTTCCTTATCCTAACGTCATCTTCTTTCCATTTATTGATAGCTGTCTCTGGTAAACCCTTTTGTATTACCCACAATAAGTCTTCTTTTGAAGTCTTGTCTTTCAAGAACTTTGAAGTTGCTTGATTCATCAAGCTTATCTTCCATCATAGTTTTTGTTCATCATAATTTTAGATTCTTCACAACCCTTTGTCAACTAGGCCAGAATACCTAACGACTAGGCTAGACTAGCACTTTTAGGTTTTATTGGACTTATGATTGCCAACAATAAGCCTTTGAAAGATGGGAGAACACTGGTGAGATGAAGAGCTCCTTCAATGAGTTTGCAGAAACCCTAATTCTGAAATTTCTGTAGAAATTGGCGAAACCCTAGAAACCCTAGGGACAAAATTTCAAAATGCTCGGAATGTCACTCTGAGAGTCTTTGAAGATACGCTGGAGAAGGCCGTACTCTCCTAAGCCAAAGAATGCCTCAACGTTCAAGTTTTAGGGGATGAAACACCCAAAAGAAGAGGGTCGTACAGAATTTCTGGGAGCCCTAGGAGGGCCGTATGGAACTGCAATAGAAGGGGGATGACTGGTGAAAGCTTGTAGCTTTTGCAATGGGTTCTTTCAAGACCTATGCTCTGATACCATGTTGATTTTTCATAAGCTAGGTTAAGCATGAAGTTCATTTCATTTTATCAGTTCACATAATCATAAACAATAATGTTGCAGCAACCAAGATCACAAGAAGAAACACCATGCACAAGAACACAAGAAGTATCCTGGGAAACCCTTCTCAACAAGGGAAGAAAACCCAGCCAAATCCTTTGCTATATTCTTCAAGAGAATGACCTTCACCACCAAGAAAGACCTAACACACAAGAGGGTGCTCAAGCCCTAGAAGATTAGCACCCAAGAGAGGTGCACACCTTTTCCCAAGTAAATGTATTTGCTGAAATTTCCAAATACACATAAAGATATGATTCCACAACGGGGAATCATCCCTTACTTATATTAGACTTGTCCAATCAACAAAGGCGTCTATTGGCTCAACAGGGCCAACCTCTCTAAGTCACTTTATAATTATTATTATTATTATTATAATTAATATTAACCATATTAATTATCTTTTACATTTATTATTAATCATATTAAAGTGGGCTCGACCTGTACCCTTTACATAACAATTAGGGTTACAGGTAGGTCTGACTCTTGAACAACATATAGCAAAGGATCTGATACAACCACTTGTGCTCATCCACTAGGGGCACATCCATAGGGATGTCATAGCTCTGGCTCACTGCATTACACAAAAGAACCAGATCTACACACATTCACCTATGCTCATCCACATGCACGTCCACTCTACAGATCTTCTTTCCCACTGCCTCACACAGGGGAATCATCTGGAGTTTTCTCGTTAACTCTACTGCTCAGAGGAGGCTAACACATCATCTTCATTTCTGTTCTCATGACGATGCACCCAACACTTTGGGATTTCACACGTTCACCTTGTGCTCCGCCACAGGCACGTCCAACTCATCAGATCGCCTTTCCCACTGGATAATCATTTGGAGTTATTCTCACTCTCTGAATGGAGGAGGTCATCTCTACGTTCCTAGCTCTGTCTCAGGCAGGAACCACATACCCTTCTTAGGGGCTTTCTCTCATGTTTGTAAGCTGAGAGAAAGACTTCACATAGCTGCAATGATCCACACCTCACAGGTTTGTAAGCTGGAGAATGTCTCACATAGCTGCATTCATCAACACAGAATGTAGGGCTCATATAATGAATGAGCCAAATCTCATGAAATGCAAGGCTCTAGAGGAATGTTGGAGCCAATAGAATCAAAATCCTAGCATGCAATGCAACTACAATCTATTCTACTTACTCTCTAGAGCTTATTTTTCTTCTAATCTACCTATATGACACTAAGCATTTGTATAGTACAATTTGAGAACTTGCTTATTTATGGGAAAATGCAACTTTTCTCCATCACGATGACCAAGGCAAAAAGAGTTCAAACTAGCAACATCTTCAATCCTGTAAGGGCCCAAACACAAACTGTCAAATTTCCTATGTTTTTCAAAATTTTCACCCTTCCTGTTCCACATGAGAACCAAATCTCGTTTTTTCAATTCCCTTGGACAAGCCTTCTTATCAAATGTTTCCTTGACTCTCTCCTGACTCTATACAAGGTGGTCAAAATCCCTCCTTTTTTCATCATGTTCAATCAACTTGTTTATTTTGTCCTATACTGCCTCTTCATTTGAACTGGAATGCTGCAATAGTTGATATATTGGGATTTTCAAGTGAATGAACAATGCAACCTCCATCCCATATATTGACTGAAATGGGCTCTTTCCTATAGATTGTTTACTAGTAATCCTATCAACCCATAAATCAAACTTCAATTTACTATACCAACTTCTTTTATTCTCTCCCATAATCTTCTTAATGATCATCATAAGGTTCTTATTGCTCGACTCTCCAAGACTATTACCTTGTGGGTAGTAGTTTGAAGCATGGGATAGGACAATGCCATATTTGAAACAAAACTTGGATATCTCTATAGAATCAAAAGCTTTGGCATTGTTAGTAGTGATTTTGGATGGCACACC
>ML792602.1:135569-146362 GCA_009831015.1 Picea engelmannii
AATATATATATATATATATATATATATATATATATATATATATATATATATATATATATATATGATCCCGCGGCATCCAAAACCCCAAATCCATTGATCTGGATTAGACTATAACCCTAATTCCTTAACCGGAATTAGTAAACCATGGGCTAAGCCACAAATCCACCCATGCACCACAAAACCGCCAAAAGAAAAAACCGTGTGCTGAAAACCACTAAAAAATAGATGCAAAGAATATAACACATACTTGACATTCTCCCACTTGTTGTTTTCTTTGCATACAAGGGGTCACAAGATTACATAGTCAACAATCCAGGGCAGGAATGCCCATTGTTTCTCTACACCAGGAGAACTTCTCGGTGCTCATCGACTTTGCCAATGATTCTACAACATTCTTCAAAGTGTCCACCTTCATCAACAACACCTTATTGTCTTCAACCATGTCTCTCACAAAGTGATACTGAACATCAATAAGCTTTGTCTTTGAATGATAAGGTGGTTTCTTTGCTAGAAAGATTGTACTATGATTATCACAATCTATCCTTACAGTTTGTTGTACCAACCTAATACCTGAACACAATCTCTTAACCATACTACTTCCTTGCTTACATGAGTGGCTGCCATGTATGCAACTTCTATAGTTGACAGTGCCACTACAAACTGTCTATTGCTCATCCTACTGGTTGCTCCTTCAAATAGGTTAAACACATACCCACTTCTAGATCTTCTGTGATTTAGATCTCTAGCCCAGTCTGCATTAACGAACCCATGTATGTCTAACACTCTATCCAATTTTGGTCTTCCTTGGTAACATAATCCATAACTAGTAGTGCCATGCAAATACTTGAAAACCCTCTTTACTGCTGTCCACTGCTCCTTCCCTGGTTTTGACATATACTTGCTCAAAACTCCCACTACATGTGCAATGTCCGGTCTAGTACAGACCATTGCATACATCAAACTGTCAACTGCACTAGCATATGGAACATGTGACATGTCCTCTTCCTGTATCTTGGGACATTGATCTGCAGATAACTTTACACCTACAGGAATAGGAACCCTTACTAGTCTACATTCTTGCATATTAAACCTCTGCAATATTGTTTCGACATATTTCCTTTGATTAAACCAGAGTTTTCTGTTTGCCCGATCTCTTTTAATTTCCATGCCCAAAATGAAAATTTCAGCACCATGATCCTTCATGTGATCTTCCCCCTTGGTTGGCCAAGGGTCAGGTAAACAATGACGGTGGCACAAAATAACATGTGCAATAAAAAAATGCCCCTCATATCTACAAGTGATAGATAGAAGGTTTGTCATCCTGAAAAGTGTCATGAATTGGTCCTCGGACACTCCGTACAATATATGGTGTAACAGGGCACAACACAGGAGCTTTGAGTCAGTACGTGTTCAACCCTAGCCTCTAGGGTTGACTGCAAGCCTGCACACTATTAGGCAATGGAGGCCAGTGTAATTTGAAATGCTCAATAAAGTTTTTATATGTAGTGTTGCTGTGATTTTTCTGAAGCAAAATGGTAAGTTGAGATAAGTTATAAAACTTACGAGTTAAGTGAAGTTATACAAGTTTTTGCTGTGCAAAAGTCTGAGTTTGTTCAACTATTGGTAAGTTGAGTGAAGTTATAAAACTTACTCATCTTGCAAGGAAACTTTTGCATTCTGCCCGCCTCTGTCATGTTAGAGGCAACAACACCAAAGATGTTTCAAGAATTATTTTTCCTGTATCGTCTACTCTCTTTGTATTACTACTAGACCTTGCTCAAGTATAAATGAAATAGACAAACATCAGAGCATCTATGTAGTGTATGCACAGTCTCAAGCACTCTGGGAAGAAATCTAGCAGTAGGTATTGGTTATATCAAAATGGTTTGTTTCTGTGGGAATGAAGTGAATCCTTCTCTTGTGGACCATATTGTTTATAAACTATCTCAAGTATTATTGCTGTGCATCTGATGATTTACTTACCTCGCAATTTCGACATTAGATAAGATAAGATAATTTTATTAATGTCCAACAGATAATTTTATTAATGTCCAACAAATGACCACAAATGACATTGAACATTACTACCACAAGCTTCCATGGGTTTCAAGTAGGAGATTCACATGCATTTTCTATTTTGTAATACTTTACAAAGCAAGTTTGTTCAAAGGACTGTACAATTATTATGCTTATTTTGTGTAAAGCACATACTCTTTTCAACTGAAGAATATGTGCAACTACATTCTTCATCGTAAAACTGAGTGTCTAAGTTTTGTTATTCTTTGAACTGATGCAGTTTGGTCCTTGCGGGCACTGAAGGATACCTTAGGACTCCCTCTTCGATTTGGATGGAATGGTGATCCTTGTGTTCCTCAGCAACACCCCTGGAGTGGAATTGACTGCCATTTTGATCATACAAAGAGCACATGGTTCATCGATGGATTGTATCTACTGGTTCCCTCTCATTTTTTATGA
Source organism: Picea engelmannii (assembly GCA_009831015.1). Lineage (NCBI taxonomy): Eukaryota > Viridiplantae > Streptophyta > Pinopsida > Pinales > Pinaceae > Picea > Picea engelmannii. Next base: position 138,045 of record ML792602.1, read on the forward strand.
GCATTAATGAATTGATCTAGCAAGCTGTTATTTTCTTAAGTAATCTGAAATGTTATCATGTTAGACATCTTACACAATCTATCTAGCATTGTACTTGTAGTAATAATAAAAGGTATACAGAATGATCTTGCAAAATGGCATTCATTTCCATTCCATTGACTTGCATGTTGGTGATTTCACTAAAATTTGGTCTCTACCTTCAGAATACTATGATAATGGAAGTTTCTACTATACAGGACACTTCGAAGCAGAGTAATTTCATTTTGAGAGTAAGATGTAGACCCTTGCATGTTATCTGTGGAAGGTTGCATCTTTGATTTCGTCTTAGTCCTAGGCTAAGGATAACGTTCTGGTGGCATATTACATGTCATTGTGCCATTAGATTTCTTCCGCGATGTGGTGGTTCCATTTGGCTTTATCATTGTTGCCTCTTGAAGGGAGAACTAAGAATTTCACAGTTTCTTATGTATCAAAACACTAAAGTTTGTTGTACTTGTCCTTTAAATATTTCTGCATTACCGAACATTTTTTCCAATATCTTTGCTGAATAAATTCAGTTCAGTCATATCTCAACAATCGGTCATATAAATGTACCTTCAAGGGTTCTAAACAGTGTTCCATGGGGATGTGTCTAGTGGGGTTGGGGACGCAGCCCCCACAGTTCCCATGCCCCAGGTCAGAGGGGCACCTGGCGAAATGGTTTGCCATGCCCTCTATTTTGTGAAACTCGGAGAAACACACAACGGAACATTTCGCCAATGTGTGGGATGCATTTCACAAAATGGGGGTCTTGTGGCCGCCCCTCCCGAAAAGCAGAACCCCCCACGATTTTTTTCCAGAAAACCCTAAGAGGACAGTGAGCAGCATAAGGGGCCTATTCCACGTGGCAATGGAATTATCATAGTTTGGATGTGTAGTTTTATGGTTTCTCTGTATTTTGTTGTATATGAAACCTATTTCCATAGTATTGTCTTTACAGTCAAGTAAGCAGCTCTGGGTAAATAAAGTTGTTGGTTTCAACCTTTTTGTAAATGAAGTGTTCGTGTATATGGGGAAAACAGGGGAACTAGTAAATGTTGAAAAGCAGGTCAAAGCACCTACAGGTATTTCAGAGATGACCTCCATAAATATTCAAATCTGATAAATGATAAATGATAATAACAATGGTGATTGATGAATCGTGATTCGTGTTTGTAATTTTGAATTTAGTATTTACAATGCATAATGATGAATTTACACGGGATGAATTGTTATGTTGGGATTTTTTATTATAATAATTTTAGAGACAGGCCCCCTCTTATGCCAGGGGCCCTGACGTCCCCCTAACCCCATGAAGTTCCCTAAAATTTGTGGGGTGTCTCCACACATCCCCTATGTGCATGTCCCTGCTCCCCTGCTGCCACGTCCTGGAAACTTGGTGGAACATTGGTTCTAAAGTGTGCCACCTGCCATATGGCATTACGCTAAACTAACAATGTTCATGCAAACCATCTTATAATCTTTTCTTCACAGGTTTGAACATTTGTATTATTGCAATCTTGATTTTTTTGTTTTTTCAGCTTGACCTTGAAGAAATTTGATGTCCCCAATCAGGTTTCAATCACTCCTTATCACTCCCATAGTTTAATGCCCATCCCATGATATAAAATTCATCATATAACATTTATTTAAATTCTGGAAATGAAATTGCTGAATTTGAAGCACAAGAGACAACTTCTTTGACTGGAAATTAAATGCAGAAATAACTCAGCACTTAAATGAACAAAGTACACATGAAATTTTGGTCCAAAAATGACCTAGGAAAACCCCCCAGGGTGGGGGAAACCTGTTTTTCTGAGAGGGAAGCTTCTTTTATTAAATTTCAAGCATTTGGAAATTATATTTGCATCAGAAAATTAAATACACAACAGAGACAACTTATCTCTCTTTTCCCAAGACAATCTTCTTTGGAAAACGTGCCAACAACCTCCTTGATTTCTGTATGCTGTACGGACAGCACTGTATGGACCTCAATTTCTGTGCAGGCTATACGGATCCATATGACCGTACAGATTCAATTAATGCTGTACGGATGTCTTGATTTCCGTGTAGAATCCACCTCGATTTCTGTGCAGAAAACTGTACTGTACTGTACGGACTGGTTATGGCGGTCATTTATTGCTGGTATTTGCCTCGATTTCCGTGCCCACCTTTGCATGGAAATTCATGCCACTCTTTTCTGGAAATGATCTTCTTCCTACTCTTCTTCAATCTTCTCTCTCTTAAGCGAATGCTAGTGTGTGTGTTCTTTCAATGGACTCATGAGAGACATTTAATGGTCTCTTTCCCCTCTTGACCTTCCATATTCCCAACGTGACTTTTGGGTGTCCACATGATCCAATGGCTCATACTGAATTAGATCAATGGTGGAAAATAAAGTGCACATGAAAATCACTTTTTAATATTTTATTCACCCAACTTAAATAAAAGACCCACTTAGCTTTTATTTCCTAAGTCGCTTTCACTTTATGAAATAAAAGGGGTTCACATTTAAAGTGGTCACATTTCCCTAGGCAAAGAGACCAAGCCTAAGGAACATCACTTGCCTCGGTGTAAAAATTAACAGACCTTAACTCTGTGCTGGAGTTTGCTGGAATTAACAATCTAGTGCAGCTTGTTGATATCAGGCAATAAATTTGATTCCAAAGTCATCTTTTGCCAACATTATTGACAAATTCACTTTTTGATTGTGCTTCAGGCCAATTCTTCCTCTAATAGTTGCTTGGACATTCAGCAAATGTGCCAAAATTCTATATTACTGTAGTGATTAGTATTTTTTGAATTGTTGAATATTAGATTCAATTCAAATTCTTCAAATTCCATTTAGGTTATTCTTCATATTCTGAAAATTAGATGAACTGTCTGCTGAAAGTATATTAACTCCAATCTGTATAGAATTTTGTTCATGAAATGAAAATAAGTCTGCAGAGACGTACTCACAAACAAAAGGTGTATATGCACAAGATAAACAACATGCCTCAAGTTTTCCCTAGTGGATGTTACACGATGAGTTGCAGTAGCTTTGTTATATTCCTTTGGATGAATTCCCACCTCTGACCTCTTTTGTCAGAAAATTGGCTTCATTAAAGTTTAAAATACACTTGTCACAATAAAAATGGTTGGTGTAAAGGCTTAGCAACCACAAATTTAAGGCACAATGGTATCTTATCCTTAGAGAAGCAGTTGCATATCTACTTATATAGAATGCTGCTTTTAATAATACAAATATGCATGATATCGTAAAAATAAAGTAATGAGACAATGTTATGGACAATACCTAGAGTATTGAGTAGTAGGAAGTCCTTGCTGAAGCTGAGACGAAGCTAGAAGAAATTGTGCCTTTGGAGTTCTAGGCTCTAACATCCTCCCGAACCATTGCCGGCAATAATAGGGGTAACCCATCCATCATTTTTTGTCAGTAGGTGGAAAAATAACTCTGGCACTTTTGAAAGATTCTCCCAGCCTTACAACCTTTAAATGGTCAACAATATGGTTTATGTTCAATAACTGAAAAAAGACAGAAGGCCAAGTAGATACTGGATTAGTCAGAAGACTCAGCCGTCTTCTTCAAATGCTACATAAGTGGAAACTTTTAGCTTTTCTGACAGTATGTCAAGAGCTTTGTGACTTACAAGAAATAAACAAAGAAATTCAGCTGTAGGAAACATAATGCCAGAGAATTTTTGTGCTTTACAAAGCTGTATTCTATGGTTGGTAGGTAGTCGAAGAGAGGTCCATGTTCAGTGTTGATTTCAAATTTAACATAATAGTCTTAAAATATGACAGTCAGTTGTCGTTTTTCTAAAACTTAGGTTCCGTTTTGAATATTTTCTTCTGAAACTTTTATCTGTTTATCAAAGACTGGCAAGTATATTGAAAACGTTCTGTGCAAACTCCCTTTCATGTGTATTTTGGAATTTCAATATATACACAATGAAGTTTTTGCTTGAAAGAGAAATATTAAAATGGCTTCAATCTTTTACATGATATGGAATATTCTTAGTTGGACACATTATTTTTATGTAGAGTGAAGTACTTTTCTTCAAATTATATTTGTAGATGTCCACATTTTGGGTCTTGACTTAGGCAGTACAGACTGACAAAATAGCTTCACTGAAATTAAATTTACAAATAAGTTCTGGAATTTTCAGATGCTAGGATATTGTGAAAATAAAAACTTATACTTTAAATCTGATATGTCTGAACTTTTGCAGAGGCCTTGACAACCAAGGATTGAAGGGATTCCTAAGTGATGACATAGCAAATCTGCAACAGTTACACAGCATGTATGTTCTTTGTCTCCCTTTGTTAAAACTTCCTACTCAAAGGCCAGTCTTTTGGACAACAATCTCATAACTTCTGGACATTTCTTTCTTCATCTTTTGTGCATCTAAATTTGATAATTATCACTTTCCACAATCTTTTTGTCGCTTCGATGCTTTTTCCTGATTGTGCTGCTATTTTTGTTCTGTAAGCCTCATAATGGGTAGTGCTTGACAGATTTGATTGAGTTGTCTATAAGCGTGTAATGAAACATAATTCAAGGCAATAACGTTATAAACAGATTGCAGAAGTTGCAGTGTGGCAATACTGAAGCAGATGTCCATATACATATTTATCTATGGCTTGTAGTTTGTTTTGTCCCACTATTCAACAAACAAAAGAACAGCACATCTTTGCAGATTTGATGATGGTTGTTTATAATAATGAAACTAATATACAAATATTTTTGCAGTTGTATCTTGCATCCAAGAATGCTATATGGAAGAGAAGCTTTGCAGGAGAAATTTAAACCTTAGAATTTCATCAAGTCAAGTTATATTCTTATGATCAATTGATGCTCCTGTGTGCAGAAATTTGAGCGGTAACAGTATACATGGACCTATTCCACCTGCGCTTGGGACAATTCAATCCCTAGAATATTTGTGAGGGCTTTAATATCCCTATCCTCTTTCAATATTCTTTGTAGTACATTGTTGGATAATTATCACATTAATATTGTTAAATGCAAATTTTCTGGGGTACTGCCACACTATTTATGGGCTTATTCTACCTTTGCTTGGGGTATGGCCATTTAGTGGTTGTGGTTTTTATTTAATTTTGCATTCTATACTATTTTGAAATATCAGATCAGTTGTCAATGAATATGCTTTTTGCACATACCTTTCCTTTTGTTATTGTAGGAGCACACTTTTTGTGCATGGAAGAGTAATGGGTCTAGTTAACTACTACATTGATTTATCTTTGATTATGAAATAAGAAAACATACCAAATAAACTAGCTTTGAACTCCAAGATATTAATTTGGATGAATTTATAGTTCACATTTCTCTTACATGTTAGGGTTTCAAGATGAGCCCATGGTAATTGAGTGGAATGATGGTGTTTAGAAACACCTTCAAACAATGAAGCACATCTTCATTGGAAGATCCCAAATAACACAGTGCATTGTGTGTCTACAATGTGCACGCCAAATGAGGCTAGAGCCTCACCAATAAATAGGTTTAGGGTTTTCCCCTAAGAATCCAAAGGGTCGGACCACAATGACCACTAAAGTGGTTAACCATAAATGATTCGGTTCCAAAGGTCCAACAAACTGTTCAAGTTAGGTTTACATTAAATATTCTCACATCCTCCCTTAAACACAACTTGGAGGATATATGGAGGTGGCATTATCTCGACACCACCCCTTGATAACAACTTTCTATAGCAATCATCATTACTACAACATGTCCTATAAAAATTCTTGAGATATCACATCTCCCATCATCTCCCCCCCCTCCCCTGCCCCCCTTAAGCATAATTGAGCTAGGAATATTGACAACCAAAATACTTGACCATGACGAGGTACAACAAAACGGTTATCTCCACGTCCACCCAATCCTCTTCGGAACATGTGAAGCAAGCTTGTGCAACAAGGATTACATTGAAGAGCTCTTTAGAACTTGAACCTCCAAAACATATCCACACACAAAGGTAAAGAAATAAGAGCCTATGCACAATGGTTAGAACAGGCTTCCCAAAAGGCACTATCAAGAATAGTCTCCAAAAATCATAGTGCTATCAACCAAGCAATCTCAATCATGAAAGCTACAAACATAAACGCTGCCAAATGATGCAACAAGAACATCAACCAAAGCCAAATTTCAAGCTGTCAAGAACAATAGAAAATTGAAAACAAAACAAACTTACCTTTCTTTGCTCAAAAGTCCTTTTAGTTTTTTGGTGTGTATCAAAAAGCAATTCCTCAATCCATCACTAATCTAAGTAGTCCTTAGGTCTTCACCTGATTCTTCTTCGACTTCCCCTCATTGTCTCATTGTCAAACAACTTTGTTGACCAGTCAAAACCATCAGTGGGTTCTCAACAAGCTCAATATGGGTTATGTACATCCCAACAAGCTCAACAGCATACCCATTAGACATAGCTTGAGGGATCACAACACTCAATAATGTTCTCGTACAGGGCCTCCAATCAGAGTTGTGCTACATGCAAAACATGCTCACAATATTGTTCAATAGAGACAATCCAACAGAGACTGCAACAACAATCAATCTACAAGAATAAATAGGAGAATTGTATGTGTACATCTGATGATGCACATGTATGGATTCCTCAAGCACTTGTTCAAAAGCCACCATGACCAATCATCAATCCAACCACAATCAATCCTTGTAGTTGGCATTGGTCCAAATTTTTGCCTCTTATGCCTCCTCTGCAAAGATCTGTAAGCATCTTTGCTACCATACCAAGAATTTTGAATTTTGGATGAATTCCTCCTATCTCTATAATGATGAGGATGTTGACAAGGCAAAGAGTCATGTTCCTACTGAATAGAAGGTGCAATATGTGACTCTTGTTCAACCAAAGGTGTAGGGTGTCCTTGCTAAACAACAAAATTGTCATCTGTCTCCAACTCAGGCATACCATCATCGTCAATCAATGCTAATTGTGCTCTCAACAACCTAGTGGAATGTCCTTTAGCAAAAAACAAAACAAACTGATACATAATAACCTTCCTGGAAATTAGTGGTAGAATGACCTCCATTTGGCAATGAGCTCTCAACATATCCAAGCCCTTCTCTAAAGGGTCTCATTAGGCTCTATTGGAACAACAATACCCTATCCATTCTTTGAAGTCCGCCACCCGCATATCCATCTAACACAATAACCATGACCTGATACCCCTTGTATGTTTCTCAAATTCATGAGAAACCAGTTCATTAGTAGCCAATAAATCATGAGACGAAGACACATTATCAATAGAATCCTTCTTACAAACGTTCACTACTGGCAATATGATCAGAAGTATCATTAGAAACATCTTGAGAAGCATCATCATCATCATCATCATCAACGTTGCTTTATTGAGAAATACATTTAACTTCTTCCAAAGCATCATGTAGCTCTTGCTTATTACTATAGTCATTCATGAGATTTTGACAAACCTCTGAAATGAATTTGTCTAGCTCATTTATTTGAATTGTCTAACTCTCAACAAAGTCATCATACATTTTAAAAGAAAAATGTTTCTAACTTATCGACACAATCTTTTAAATTACCTCAATACTTCCTAACTTGGTTACTTCTTGAATAAAGCCTTGATTTAGGTCACGCAAGTCCTTGATTGCCTTGTCCTTTTCATCCACTCGAGAAAGAAGAAGATCATATTTAGTCTTTAATTTCTGATACTTGTCAAAGACACCCATGGTAGTTTGAAACTTTCAATACAATGGGAAAAATGCGAAGTGTGTGAGTGGGGCACACAAAGTGTGAGGGCCCCTGTGAAACAATTGTTTTCCTCTAAAAGCTCAAATCAAATCATTCTCACTAAGAAACAAAATGAGTCAAGTTTGAATATTTGTGCTATAGCTTGTGTTTGATGCATATAAATCAATGGTTTTCTTCAAATAATATCAACCAACAAGGAGGTTTGAATCTTGTTCTTACAACCCATAGCCAAACACTTTTACCAATTCTTATATTACATTATTTGATAAAACATGCAAACCGGAAGTATTTCAAATTGTCTTTGAAATGCCAAAAAGAAAATAGTGAAACCTAGATCATACCATGTTTCTTGGTTTGTTGAGGTGGAGGCTGCATACCAATTATACTCTACTAGAATCCACTTATGCTGATGTAAAGGGGGAGCACAACTATTTGCTCGTTGCAACCATATGAGATGATGAAGATACACTCCAAGCATCAACACAACTTCCAACTCTAAAGGTTGATCTGCTACACATTGTTAGTGAATACTCAAATCCGTTGAATTTT
>ML792602.1:233662-254415 GCA_009831015.1 Picea engelmannii
CAAGAAGTTCCTGAACTGTTGGTTGTCCTAAAACACCAAAAAAACCTTCATTGACTGTTGAAACTTAGAGCCAGCTTGAGGTCAAAGACATACCTAGTTGGTAGCTTGATAGGACCTGGAAAATATTCATATAATACTATTATTTCCACAGAGTATCCATGTTGGTGAAATTAGTGGGCTATAAGTCCCTTCTTTACGAATCATATTGGTATCAGAGCAGTTGAATCTATGCCTTTGAAGAAACTATCACAATTTGAGGAGAAGGCAAACTCAACATGTGAAAAACATTGAAATTAAAAGAGAGGTTAGAATACTTAAGAGCCACCAATGTGTAGATTGAAGAAGAGAATCAACACTTGAAATAAAGGATTGCAGTGTTGGAAAATGACCTTGCCAAAATGTTTCGTTTGTTAAAAGAGCACTTTGCAGAATATCGGGTTTCTAGCATTGATGTTATGGCAGATTTGGATGAGAGCATAGTTCAACTCTTGTGATTAGGAGAGAAGATAATTCAACTAGATGATTGGCAAGAAGAGAGGCTCACTTCGATGATGGATTAGTTGCACCAGAAGTTGGCGGCAAAAGAGGGGGCAAAAGTTATTTATGAGATCAAGAAAGCAAAGCAACCTTCCATTGTTATTGCAGGAGTAAACACCATGATCGAGACAAGCATGGTAAGTTCATTGTCCATGGACCTTTCTTAAGAACCCTTTGGTGTTTTTGAAAAGAATACTGAAGATATCAATGCCAAGCTCATGAGGCAAATGGGCTACGATGGCCAAGGGCTAGGCAAGAGAAGCCACGGGATTGTAAATCCCATTGTTTTTTAACATAGGCCCAAGCATGAAGGCCCAGGTTTAGGTGGAGAAGAGGAAGCAAGTACACATTTTGTTCAAGTTAAGACGACCAAGATAACCTTTTTCAAACAAAGAAGGACTGAGGATGAAGCCATTTTGATTGAAGGAAAGGTAGTTGAAAATCGAGTGGACAACAAACCATTCCAATTTGCTAGTAGGAGCTGGAATGAATGAGGGTAGAAAAGATATGTTTCTGCCAACCAAACCTACACCCACACTTAGGGGACCAATCAAAAGATCTAGCAAGCATAAACACACACTAAAGAGGTATGGTTAGACATCTTTGGTTTATTTTTGCTGTAAGAAGAAATGTTGCATGGGTAATAATTGTTGGGACTCAAATGTATGTAGGTTTTGTGGTATGGGAGGCCACCAAGTGACTTCTTGTTGAAAGATGCAAGCCATCAATGAAAAAAAGAAGAGAATGCTAAGTATCCCATGTAGCTGTAGAAATTTTTTCTATCATTGCAAGTTAATTTGACATTGCAAAGCCAAGTGTTAGAGGTTTCATCTAGAACTACATCTCAGAACCGCACATCCAAGAGACAAGTTTGTAGAGTTAAGGTCAAGGGGAAATAAGAGATTTCTACACTTGTAGACCATAGAGCAACAAATACTCAAGGAAGTCTACCACAAAAGACATTTCTTCAAGACTGGATGGAATTTTTGCAACATTGCCATGAATCAAGTATGCTGGAGAAACATGCTACATATTCAAGTTGAATCTTTCGGGGACAAAACCATGTGAATGGGAAGGTGTTATCTGAATTAAATCTTCATTCCAAACTTTGTAAAAAATAGTTTGTTGGCAAAGTTTGAAGTCAACAATCCACTTGAAGACAAAGGGCCAAAGGGATCAAGAAGGTGAAATAAATCCCCTAATGGTTGCCATTTCAAGGAAACCCTATAACAAAGAATGTATCTAGATGCAAATATAACCAATAGGGATGGAAAGGAAATAAAGAAGGGAAGTAATAGAAAATAACGACTCGTCAAGGAGAAACTTGTTTGAAGATCAGATGACGAAGGAGCCATTGAGTCTGTCCACACATGAGTAATTGTTGTCCTTGAGTCATGGAAATTTGAAAACGTTGTCAATGAGTAGCAATATGAATTTTTTGTCTATAGCTCCCCCATTGTAACTATTTTTTGAGCCTAATAAAATCCCCATCGAATGTCGGTTTTCCCATTTGGGTTTCTAGGGTAAATTTTGTGTCTTGGTGTGTAATTGAATACTCCGCACTATGGATGTTTTCTTTCTTGTTGTTTTGGTTATGGTAATAAAATGTTGGAACATAATCAAGTTGATACACAATCTTGATTGTATTAAGTACAACACTAGTCATTAGTTTATGGGCTATTGGGTGATCTCTGTCCTAAATCGCTTGATGTATTACTGGTTTCAAGTTGTTTTTTTATGTAAGACAATGGAGTAATTAATTGTTTTTCTTTAATGAACACATCACCACTCTTTGACAATGCATTCCCATGTAATAGGCATCTTATTCCTTTGAATTGATTTGGCATTTTGTAGCTTTCCCCCAATCTATGCATGGTGTACATCATGTTACACCTTAGTGTACCTCATATTTTTTCACATGATGTGACCCATCATATGAGCTGATTTGCACCTATCTTGATGATGATTGGAGCTCAAAGTACCATGATCATATGTGCCACCACGATGCTTCATAATGTTGTATCATGATCAACCAAAAGTGTGACCACTTTGAACTCATGTATTGTATTGGACCATGCTTAGATGACTTATGTAAAAGTGTTGTATTGTCTAGGTGGTGTCTCTAGACTCTTGATGGTTAGTCATGGCCTGTCCTCTTAGTCCCCATTTCAAGATATCCCTTGATCTTATGGCTTAGTTAACTACCCCTTGGTGGCATTAAGTTTGCACCATGTTGCTCATTTATGGCTTGGGTAGGTATGTGAGGGTCTTGGGATGGATCTACTAGGACACATGGCTTAGAGTGCCTCTGGACCATTTTGTATCTATGTAAAAGTGTTTCTCATGTTGTAAATGTTATCACACCTATTTAGAGCACACTTATCTTATGCCTAAGCACTGATCCCCATCTTATGTATTTGTCACACTTTGGCCATGTACTCTTGGAGATGGCTCTACACTTATTGATGATCAAACACAATTCTCGTAGTAGTTTCATAGTTCTCGAGGTAGTTCATGCATCCCAAGGCACTAATCACATCGTTTGAGGCATTTTGGGCTATTCTAGAATGCATGGGTTCCCTCTCCACATGCCATGTTGAAGATCTTGGAATTCCCTTCTATTTTGTCACTTATAGGATATTTCTCACTTCATAATAGGGTCGACCTCTCACATGTGGACATCATGTTAGCCGTTGGAGGATCTTTTGACACATTTTTGACTTGGAGGGTACTTTCCATCATTCTTGGAGGTCATTTGCTTGAGATATGGACATAGTCTTGCCTTGAAGAATTTTTTGGGGGACTTATGAACACTTCTAGAAGAGTCGTCCACTTCTTGGGGGATATTTCACTTCATCCATGAGGTCATTCCAGCTTTGGAGGCTAGACGTTGGCTTGTTTCTTGCTTGGAGGACTTCTACACCATAATTTTGGGCTTATAATATGCATTTGAAGGGAACATTGAGCTCATTCAACCAAGCCAATTTCTCTTTGTGGGACAACCTCCTCTCTTGGAGGGTTTATTATAGATGTGGAACATTTTACTTATGCTTTAACTTAGTCTCCTTTACTTTGTGGATGACAAGCCACTTTTGAAGGTCTCCTAGGCTAAATCTAAGGAGATAGGAAAATAATAAAGAATGAGACAGATGTAGAAGCTGTATAAATTCCGAGGTCATATGAGGCTGCCATCTAGGTCTGTCTTTGACCTCAAGATGGCTTTAAGTTTTATATTCAAGACTGTACTTAGCTGATGTTTTAGGACAACAAACAATCAAGTAATTTCTACTCATAATTTTGATGGTTAAGTATCCTTTTGAGGTGCCCTTGCAAGTGTTTTATTAGCCCAATATTAGCACATGCAATATACTCAAAATAAATAACACTACCTCTAGACCTTTACAACTCTAAATGTTGATTTACAATTCTAAGCATGCATGAAATGAACACAAGTATTTTTGGTCAACATGACCCTAGATAAACCCCCCCCCGGGGGAAAACTAGTTTGGAATGGAAGTATATATAAGTGGTGTCTAAAGCATGAGATACAACAACAAATACAATATGATGGAACCTGTATACAAAGAAATCTCCTCTCGAGTCTTTCCAAAGTATCCAAGGAGATATGCGCCCAATCTTAGTGCACCCTCTCCCTTTGTTGCTCTATCCATTGAAGTGAAGCGCCCTTGCACCTAGATGCTCTAAAGAGTAAAACCTTGCACCACAATGTGATCTTGGGTGATGCCTCTCCACTGAAACAATCAGATCTGACTTCCTTCAAGTAAAAATACTCCCTTCTAGTTCTGCGCCCCCCTCCTATGGTGCACTTTCCTCCAAGCAAAACCACAAATAAACTAGGCCCTAAGCCTTCATGAGCCCTCCTTGAAAGGAGGTGCCCAAGCTCTCATCTCCCAATGCTTCCATTCCCATCTCCTTGCCCTTCTCAAATCTCCTTTGGTGAACATACAAGTGAGAATGAACCTCTCCTTGCCCTATGCGCCCCTCTTAAGGAAACATAAGGAAACCTAAAATATGGGTGGATGAGATCATCTCATCCCATCTCTAATCAATTGTTGAGATATCTCCAAATGAATCTCAACTCAAAACCCACTTTACTCAAGTTTCCATAGTTTCTCTTTATGTCCCTCAATTCACCCACAAAATGAATTAATAGTCATTTTAGGCTAAAATGATCAAATTTCACTTTTGACTTAAATCTCCTAAGTCAAATTGAAATTAGACATAAAGTACATGGTACATAGTACAAAGTATTTCCCACTTGTGTTTAGAGGCTCACAAACACAAGGGGATCACTTTCCAAGGTACCCAAATCTCAACACTCCCTCTTCCCATGGAAAGTGCCCTTCACCCCCAATCTGATCCCTGCATTGGACATGGTTGCCTACTAGCAAATACTCAGTGAGTATGGTTATACCCTGATCAATGAAATTAGTCTTTGACACAGATCTGCTCAATCTACGTGATCTATAGATGGAAGTGCATCTCCACCTATCCAAGATCACGTAGATCTTGGTATCAAACCAAAGATCTCAACCTTGGTCTCCCACCAAGGATTTCTACCTCCTGGCATCTCTCCAACGGTCACTACTCCTCACATATCACCAAGAGTCACTCTCTTAGTATCTCACCAAGAGTTTCCCCCTCTTGGTATCTCACCAAGAGTACCTGGATCTCAACATGTCACCAAGATCCTCAACTTGGCCTCTCACCAAGTGACTTCCACCTGAAGTGGACCTAGAACTTGATTTGCTCGTCTCCGTAGCCAAGTGAGGCTCAATCCTCTGTGGTTCCCTGTTGCTCCTCCTCATCAATTTTTGATGCTTTGAAGCCCCTGCACCAACCCTCTATCTCGACAACTCTGAAATTGAAGCTGTCCTAGGTGGACCAGTCACCTCTGATGATGGTGTCCATGAAAACTAAGTCTGAGCTCCCTTTGAATCAATACTATGAGTCAATAGGTCCTCCTCAACTCTGTCTCCCCACCTAACACTGGATGGTGTAACAACTGACAAGGAATTGACGAACGCACACTCCCTCTCATACTGAGAAATAAACTCAATCTTCTATGTTGTCGTTGTAGTGCCATCCTACTGCTTCTTCCTCTTGGGACATAGTCCTGCATAGTGACCCATCCCTCCACAAGCAAAGCATCTCACTGTGCTCATCTCTCTCTCCTTCCCACCGCCACTCTACTGTGGTTTGGCCCCTCCCTTGGGACCCTGTCTAGTACCTTGATTGGTCTTTTTCTTTCCCTTAGTCCATAGAGAAAGGTCCTCATCACCCTGTGTAATCCACTGCTTCCCTGAGGAGTCTAAGGTGAGTCTTGTCTCCTCTTGAACGAAATCATCCCAAAATTTCTCCCAAGTAGGAAAAATCTCTCGGGAAACAATGCCTCGAACAAATGGGCCCCATGGTTTGGTAAAGTTGTTTAAGGATGTCCTCACCATAAAGCTGCAAGCTCATATCTGATCTCAGTGAATCTGCCAATGAATGATACAACCGATTCAGAATTGAGCATCTTAATGCTCCTGAGCCTGTCCTGCAGAACCATCTTTCGGTTCTGGTTAGAACTCTGGTAAAGCTTGCATAAAGAATCCCATATCTCAAATGCATAGTCTTTACCAGTCAAATGTGGAATGACGCGGTCTCTTACCCTGTCACAAATATTTCTTTTCTCCTTGTTCTTCTTCTTCCTGAACTCTGCCACCATGATGGGAGTAGTAACATTAGGAACAACAACGAGAGCCTTAACTATATCCCATTGTTCGAGGTCCTCTAAGATGAAAATGATCATGGTCTTCCAAGGGGATCAATTTCTAGCTCCATCTAGCCTTTCCAATGCTCGCATCTAGGACACCAACATGGTTGTCCAATAAAGCTCACACTGATGCCAAAACAACACAAGAGTATTGCCTCACTCCTGTCAACACAGGTGTGAAAAGAGGCAGTAACATCACAACCTCACTCCTAGAAAATAGGTGTGAAAAGAGATTGTAAAATACAACCTCAGTCCTATCCACACAGGTATGATAATAGGTTGTCCAAATCAACCTCACTCCTATCCAAATAGGTGTGAAAAGAGGCTGAAAACACAAGTCCAAAACAATCCTATAGGCTGTCCAAAAAATCTACCCACAAGCTGTCCACAAACACTATAGACAAGATGTCCAAAAATTTGCTAACAAGCTGTCCCAAAACTACCCTGAACTATCCAACAAAATTGTCCACTCAATGTTAAAAAATCAGCAAGTCTAAGCCACCATTGGCTTTGATACCATGTAGAAATTCTGAGGTCCTATGAGGCTTCCATCTAGGTCTATCTTTGACCTCAAGATGGATCTAAGTTTTATCTTCAAGACTGTCCTTATCTGCTGTTTTAGGACAACAAACAATCAAATACTTTATGCTCATAGTTTTGATGGTTAAGTGTCCTTTTGAGGTTCCCTTGCAAGTGTTTTATTATCCCAATGTTATCACATGCAATATACTCAAAACAAATAACACTACCTCTAGATATTTACAACTCTAAATGATGATTTACAATTCTAAGCATGCATGAAATGAACACAAGTATTTTTGGTCAACATGACCCTGGATAAAACCCCCCCCGGGGGAAACCAATTTGGAATGGAAGTATATATAAGTGGTGTCTAAAGCATGAGATACAACAACAAATACAATATGATGGAACTTGTATACAAAGCAAGCTCCTCTCGAGCCTTACCAAAGGATCCAAGGAGATATGTACCCAAGCTTAGTGCGCCCTCTCCCTTTGTTGCTCTATCCACTGAAGTGAAGCGCCCTTGAACCTGGATGCTCTGAAGAAAAAACCATTGCACCACAATGTGCTCTTGTGTGTTGCCTCTCCACTGAAATAATCATATATGACTTCCTCCAATTAAAACTTCTCCATGCTAGTTGTGTGCCCCCCTCCTATGGTGTGCCCTCCTCCAAGCAAGTGTGATCACTAAAAATAAACTAGGCCCTAAGCCTTCATGATCCCTCCATGAAAGGAGGTGACCAATATCTCCTCTCCCAATGCTTCCATTCCCATCTCCTTTGCCTTCTCCAAGCTCCTTTGGTGAACATACAAGTGAGAATGCACCTCTTCTTTCCCTTTGTGCCCCTCTCAAGGAAACATAAGGAAACCTAAAATATGGGTGGATGAGATCATCTCATCCCATCTTTAATCAATGGTTGAGATCTCTCCAAAAGAATATCAACTCAAAACCTACTTTACTCAAGTTTCCATAGTTTCTCTTTATGTCCCTCAATTCACCCACAAAGTGAATTAATAGTCATTTTAGGATAAAATGACCAAATTTCACTTTTGACTTAAATATCCTAAGTCAAAGTGAAATTAGACATAAAGTACATGGTACATAGTACAAAGTATTTCCCACTTGTGTTTAGAGGCTCACAAACACAAGGGGACCACTTTCCAAGGTACCCAAATCTCAACAGAAGCCTCATCTATAAATAAAGGCTCTCCTGTCATTCCAAATCGTCATTGTTGTTGGATATCATTTAAGAATAAAATTTGTTGAAGATCTACCTATTGGAGGTTTTGGTGTTAATTCTTAGAGCTCTCTTTCTCGACGAATTAAATATTTGTTTTGTTAGTTCAAGACTTCTACAAGCTTGCAAGATCAATCCATTGAACGATATTTATACCACTTGGAGAGAAGTTGTTTTAGGGATTGTTCCTTCTTCTCTTGTTAGTTTGGGTAAGTGCTCAATCCTTTGCTTTGTTTTCCCTTTTGGTTCATTGGAAAGGGTTTTAAGTATTTATTTCAAGCTATAATTGATATTGTTGGTGAAGGGTTTTATTGTGGAATCCCTTCTTGTAGGGCCTTGGTATTCATACCTTTTCTTGATTAGATAAGATATTATTCTACCCTAGGGTTCTAATCTCTTAATCCTAATCCTTAAGATAAGAAGGGCCAATTCTTATAGGGGCATACTTCTTGACTCCATAATTCCTAGTGGGAAAAATACATTTGTCTTCTTCCAACAACCAACCAAAAAACACTAAAATCTAAATATTTTATTTTTATTTGTTTAGAAAGAAATATAATGGTGAAAAATTAATAAAAAATCTTAATTTGGATTTCATTTTTAGTCTAGTGCATAGATAATTGATTATTTCATCTCCTAGACTAGTTTTTTTTTTCCAAGATACAATGCTTGGGGAAAATCTCTAGGTACTTCTCCTCATTTCAAGGATGGTGTTGTAGTATACCTAGGGAGGTAAGATGAGGTACCTAGGGAGGTACCCAATGAAAATGTGGTTATGTATTATTAGTGGAAGTCATTCAATTTAAGGTAGACTAGGTCTACTATATTATTAAATAAGACCAACTATGGTAGTTAAATATATCAATATGAACATAATAAATGTGAGAAGGATTTCTAGAATATTCCTTCTCTAGAATGCTCCTACGAGATAGATAGAATGCTATATAAAGAAGTGTAAGCAATGTATTGAAACATAGTGAAGAATATTGTGAATGTATCAAGCATTGCTTAAGGAGTGCATTCCTCCAATAAGGAATAATATATGGTGTTACCCTACCTCAAGGGTTTTGATTAAAAAAAAAATAATTTCTTTCCTTCTTTGATTATTTCATCTCCTAGACTAGTTTTTTTTTTCCAAGATACAATGCTCGAGGAAAATCTTCAGGTACTTCCCCTCATTTCAAGGGTGGTACCCAGGGTAAACCCAAGATTATTTAAGGCAAAAGGTTGTCAACAATGGGGGATCAGAGCCATTACAACAATATTCTTATAGTGAGATCAACATGTCACTTACATGAATAGAACCTGGGTGTGGAGAATGACACTCAAAACCACAACCACTCAGGCTAAACCCAATTTGCTATCTCCTAGATTAGTTATATTAAGGGTTTGCGCTTAATTGTTTATCTCTAACACTAATTAAGAATAACAACCCTATATAATTGTGCTTCAAGGTGTTATCTAACTTGTTATAGGTTGATTTAAGAATTTCTCAAATCTGAAAAATACATCTATTTTCCCATTCCTACAACAATCACATAATTTATTTGGAGTGCACTAGACAAGCTACAATCGCATATATTTCTCCCTCAAGCTATATTTCTCCCTCAAGCCTTGAGAGCATGAGAACTTACCACTATGACCCTAGGCACCTTTATATATGTGTTCACATTTGATTTTTCGGTTGCTGTGTTTTTTTGGCATTATGCACACAAGAGTATGAAAATAGAAGCTTAGTGAGGGGAGTGTTAACTTTTTCATATTAATTGGGAAAATTCTAATTGATGATTTAAATGATTAATTAAAGTGTTGTGAATGCACAATTAAAAACAAAGTGAATTGTTTATTTTAATATAACAAATTTGACTTGGATATGTAGTTGGCATTGGGCTTGGCTACTCATAATAGGTAAACCAACATTGAACCAAAACATATCGAAACCATTCATTTATTCACTCGATTATAAACATAACAATCTAAAATCTAGTTATGATCTTGTTTGTATTGATCACGTAATGCCTTGTTTACTTTAAGAAACAATGTGTTGTTGATTGACATATTACACAACATAGTACTATTTTATCTTGGAATTGACAGAGTGTTTGTAGATTGTAAATGCTATTTCCATAGAGTTTTTGCATTGGTGAAATGAGTGGGAAAAAATTCCCTCGTTTATGAATCATATACCTCTCAAACAATCAACCCACCCATGAATATTGACCTTGACCAAAAAATCAACTCAACACTATAATGGTCAACACCATGATCTTTCCCCGCCTAACCATCTTTGGGATGTAAGAGGGTACTTAAATATTGATGCATTTGTTTGATTATTTTAATTTTAAAATGCCACAAAATTCAATGTGTAAAAGTCTTTTCATTGGAATGACATAGCACATAATTTGGTCCAGAATGCACCCAAAGGATAAACACCCACTAGTTTTGGGAAAATGAGGACATTTGTTTTCGTAGAAGAGAACGTCGACATTGAAGAAAGAGTTTATGACATTAGAGAGTTGGAGATATTTTGGGGTGTCCATTTTTTCTTCAAAGTATTGTACAATTGTCAACTTTGTTATGACATAAATCCTAATTAACCAATCATTGAAATCACAAAATCTATGATCCATTGCCAACCTAAGACAAATTAGTATCCAATCAAAAGAATACATGAGAGTCAAAAACGACTTTGAAGCTTGGTTGTGAGATGCATAATGGGGGGACCAAGTTAGACAATAGGATTAAAGGTCTGAATATGTCTATACAAAAAATTAAAATAAATAGGGTCAGTGGCACATGTGAGGTGGCATTTCATTGGCGTTAGGACAATGAGCAAATCAAAACATGTGACCAAGTTCTAATCTCATAAAGGGAATCCTTAATTAAACATTATAATGAAGTTGAAAGTCTAAAAACATCTCTCAGCCCTAGTATCAGTTAGCCATCCCATGCACTTTAATATCTACTAGGGACTTAAATTGGTAGTAGTACTGATCAACACCATGGTCTTTCTCCACTTAATAATCTTTGGGATGTAAGAGGCTACTCAAATATTGATGCATTGGTTGGGTATTTTTTCTTGTAGAATGCCATTACATTTAATTGTAGGTAATTTTATTAGAATGAGATGATACATAATTTGGTCAACAATGCACCCAAAGAATAAACACGTAGTTTTGAGAAAATAAGTACGTTAGTTTTGGTAGAAGGGAAAGCTTGTGTCACGGGGATATCCTTTTAGTGCCGCTTGAGAATCTCATACCACATAAGAATCTTAGTTGTTGTGTGGCATCATGGTGACCTTGCTAACTAGGCATGACGATATTGAACTGCTTTTATCATCTGGAATAATGTTGGGTTGTTATATTATTTGCAGTGAAAGAACAATCAACCGATTGACTAGTCGAGGTGGATCAACTCGGTGAACAATCGTTTGATGGGTTAAGTCAAGGCAATGGTCGATGGAAAGTCGAATGTCAAAGTGGTCAACCGACAGGTTGAAGTTCAATCGACAAGAGGATATGTGGCAACCGATTGAATACTAACTGAGTCATAACCAACTGAAGTTTGACTATAACATAATCCAAAGATTCAAGACATTGCAACCAATCATCTTTGTGGATCTATAATTTTTTTTGGGCACCATGATTTAGGGTTTTTCCTACTGTTAAGGCTATAAATATGACATGATGTAATATTGTAAAAGTTTATGTTATCTTTAATGTAATGGTCATTAAGATGTAAGCCAAATTGAATGGAGAGTTGTTCTTGCATCAAGCAAGAGAGTATGATGATGATTGTGTCTTAGATGTAGACCAATGTTTTCCATGCCAATATTTATTCATTGATGGAATAAGACAATGAAGGAGCATGATACACTCAAGCATTGTTGGTTTTACCGATTAATGATGTCCATGGTAAATCTCTGTGTACTATGTGTTTGCTATTGTTTTTTATTTATGTATTCTCTTTCCTAGTGGGTTAGCATTTCTTTACATGTGGTATCATAACTTTTGGTAGAGCTCGTATAGTTTCTTTGATACATTCTATATTAGAGAAAGATTGAGCATATTTTGGAGCTATTCTAAACTCTAGGTCCAATGGGAGATGTAAGGCAACGATCTTAAATTGTGCTTAAAAGAATGGAAGGCAGTTCAAGAATTGATATTGACAAGTTTATTGGCAAGAATTTTGAGCTTTGGAAGCTTAAAATGGAAGATCTGCTTGTAGACCGAGAACAATGGTTCGTTGTGAATACCAGAACCTTCCCAATAAGTATGTAAATGGAAGAGTGGGAGAGACTTGACATGAAGGCGAGGACTACGATCCGACAATGTCTTACATATTTGTTACTACTGAATGTATCAGGTGAAGACACAACAAATAAACTGTGGGATATGTTGGGGAACTTGTAATAGTCGAAATCCATGGTAAACAAGTTATTTCTTTTGAAGAAGTTGTACCTTCTGAGCATGAGTGGTGGGAGATCAGTAACAGAGCACCTGAATGCATTTGATACTATAATAAGTCAGTTATTGTTTGTGGACATTAAAATCACCGAGGAGGAGAAATGTATAAGTTTTTTGTGTTCTTTGCGAGATTCATGGGATAGTCTAGTCATGGCTATTGGGAATAAATCAATCACATTAACGCTTGCAGACGTGGTTACATCTTTGTTTTCAGAGGAAATGAGGTGGAAGAACATGGAAGGATCGACCAAGGAAGCCTTGATGGTGAGAGGTCGACCAATCAACAAAGAAAAAAAAAATCTCCGATAGAAAGTCGAAGGGTAGATCTAAATCCCTAGGTGAGTTGAAGAGAAGATGATGGAAATGTGGGAAAGATGGGTATTACAAAAGGGAATACAAGTCAAAATTGAATGAGAATATCCCAGGAGCAGATGAGAAGTTGTCAACTAAAAGAAATACCTCTTTAGACAAAGGAGGAGAGTTATATTTGATATCGACCTATAGACATTCAAAGCATGATGTTTGGTTGATCGACTCGGGTGCACATTTTCATATGAAACCTCATAGGGAATGGTTTTATGAATATGGAAAATATGAAGGAGGAGAAGTATTCTTGAGGGAAGACTCGAAAACCAAAATTGTTGGACAAGGAAGAGTCTGACTGATGCTAAAGGATGAGAGGAGAAGAACCCTTCCAAATGTGCTACATATTCCAAGTTTGGAAATAAATCTAATATCTATCAATAAAATGAGTGATACAGGTTTGCACACTTTATTTTAGAAGGATTCGTGCAATATGGTCAAGGGTGCAATGGTATTGATGAGAGGAGTTTAGATTGGAAACTATACAAGTTGTTGGGAAACGTCAACTCAACTAGGTGCAACAAAATTATTGTTCTAGAGGTCGAATCGATTCGATTTGACTTGAATCGACTCGACTCAACTCTTGACTCAACTATGATCGACTTGGTTGTTTCTCATCGAGTCAACTCGATCATGTTATGGAACTAGAGGATGGGACATATTGGAGAAAAAAGACTTCGAGCTATGCACAACAAAGGTATGGTCAAATGTTTTCTTGATCGTAATATAGAATTTGATTTTTTTGAACATTGCATATATGGAAAACAAAATTGTGAGATTTCCATTTGGAGCTACAAGGGAAAAAAGATTCTAGAATCGATCCCTTCACTTGGAGGATCTCTGTATTATGTTTCCTTCATAGATGATTTCTCCAAGATGTAACATCCCGCTCTTGCGCACACTGAACAAACTTATTCTTTGAGGACACTTACGTGCAAGTGATCCGGTTCATTATATGATTGGTTGTTGATTATGAATATGAGATATTGTGGATCTGATGATATGTTATTTTTGTTATAT
Organism: Picea engelmannii; assembly: GCA_009831015.1. Taxonomy (NCBI): domain Eukaryota; kingdom Viridiplantae; phylum Streptophyta; class Pinopsida; order Pinales; family Pinaceae; genus Picea; species Picea engelmannii. Next base: position 247,591 of record ML792602.1, read on the forward strand.
TTACATCGACATGTGCTATTGACTGAGTTTTCCTAAGTGTGCAAGACTCTAAATGTTAGAGGATGCCAATGGAATCGATGGATCTCTTTGGACTCCGGATCGAGTCAGGGAGTGGACGGTTGTGGTTTGACTATTTTTGATATTACAGATGTGACATATGATTAGATATTGTGATGTTGATTGTTATCGCTGACACGTTTCGTTGATGGATGCAGGATGATGATAGCTTGTCGACTAGACTCACATTTGGAGTAAAGGGGTCATGCATGACAACTAGAGTCATTGAGGAAGAGGTGTGGAAGCAGCCCTGCCACAACCTACTAGCACTTCTGCCATGGCTCAAACTGTAGGTTAACGATTACCTAGTTCGAGATATTCAGGATGCCGTGAGGGAAGACTGTGACAGTCACTCACGATGATTCTAAGGGGTGCGCAATAAGGAAGGCTCCTTATTCCTTAGAGGCTCTTAGTCTCCCACAAGATCACTTGACGGAGTATTGACTTCAGGGGTTTGATGTCTACCAAATTCAGTCAAGAGGCAAGTGGCACCCTTGGAGCATGTAGTGAGTCTTGAAGGGCATGTCACATAAATAAAACGAAAAGAGGCGAGTGGCACCCTTGGAGTACGTAGTGCGTCCTGAAGGGCACGTTGTGATTTTAACTATGAGAAGTTAATAAACCTAGTGCCTAGAAAACTAAGCCTCCTTAGGACCCGGTCAACCTTAAAATAGATGATGGTATGACTAAAGTTTAATAACTAATTGTTCCCTTAAAAACTGTCGCTCAACCTAGTGAAATTAAAATAGATCTAAGTAGAACATGTGAACAAAGAAAAACTAAATAGACATGTAACAAGAAGGGGGTAAAAAAAATTCAAACATTATTTATTTATAATGGAGGATTAAATTATTAAAGGGGTAAATGATTGTTTTTGTCTAAACTTGCTAATTATGAACTTAGTTAAAAAGAAAAAGGGGAAACGTAAAGAAAAAGATAAACTTAAAGAAAATGGGTAACTTAAAGAAAAAGGGGAATGCCTAACTTAGTAAGGAATTTAGCATTTGGAACTTTCTATTTGTGAACTGAACTAGGCTTTAAGTAAGGCGTAAGTCATTTACTAGTTGTAAGGGAATAAAAGGACACCGAAGAGCATTTTTAAGAACACTTTTAGGTGGGTGAAGGAAATAGGCAAATTTCATTAATTAATAAAATTGATTTTCTGGTGCAACTAAGGGATCGGGTGACATGTGTATGGGGGAGGTTTGTCCTAATTAAATTTAATAATAAGAATATAATGAGGGTTTGAGAAACTAATCACTATAAAACTTTATAAAAATGATGGTGGAGGAGGAGTATGATCACGTCTGGTTTGTGTAAGGTTACGCTGCCATAATTTTTATCTTGACTGAATTTCTCTTGTGGGAGTTGGGATACCCAACTCGGATAACGAGTGGTAGCTCGACCTTGCGAGGCGAGCTAGGAGCTAGCATTCTATGGTATTGTGTGTGTGGCCCCTTTGCGTCTCGGGGGCTCATGGGGAAGAAGAGTACTTCTAGCGTTGGTTGGGAGGTACTGGTGAGGTCTCAGCGGTTGACAAGCCGGAGCGGGACGAAGCGCGAACGCAGGGCAACAATAGCGGAACTTCGCCTTCTCTGAAGGTACACACGTCTAAATTTTCTTAAGTGTAAATAGTTTAATTTATGTGGTTTTATATCACTTGGAATGTGGTAAAGGTTGGGATTTGTTGGTGCAATCTATGGGGTCTGCGTTTGTTAATTGCTGTCTAACCTTTCCCAGTTTTAGGGAGAGCACCTTAGCCTTTACCATTCCATCTCTGCGATTAGTTTTAAATTTTAATCAGTATTTAACAACAATTATTGTAAAAAGAGTTTACTGTGATTCAATATTAAGATGGTGTAATAAGGCTCTCAGATGTTTTACGAGTTGAATTCATTGATGGATTTTCAAAGTTATAGTGAAAATAATGACTTCCTTCCTCTAACAATTCTTACACCCCAGACATTTGCGCTAAATGTTGCCTTAAACCTTGGCATAGCCAGGTCTTATCCCCCCACGATTTTTCAGAACTTGTTTTTCAGATCGTCCAACCTCCACCTTCCTCCTGTTGCCTTCCGAGTTGGCACCTCACGTAGAGTGAGATAGATAGACTTACTGTATTTCATTCCTCATAGTAGTGAAGAAGAATACGACTAACAACCTTGATCTAAGAACAATGTTCAAGCAAGTTTCAAGGGTGTTTCTTGAAGTAATTTATGAACATGCGTAAAAGGCTTTGTTCGTAGGCTCTGTCTTCAGGTTCAAGGCTTGACTGCTTAGCTTATTGCTAGTGGCTAGACCATCGCCAAACCTTCTCTGCTTTTCAAATTCCTAATCCCGCTCTTGGTCATTGGCAATTACACTGTTTGTCATCATCATGCCAACCACCACAAGCTCTGTTCGTAAACAATTCATTCCCAGCACTTCGTTCTAGCTGGTTGTGGATACTTTATGTCCAATTGAATGTATGGTTGTAAGAAGCAATCACTGCAGGAGCTCGACGTGTTGGTTGTATCGTTTATCACCAGCGCTCAGCTTGAAGTCTCCTGTGTATACACCAATGATTTAGTTCCCTTTTTGTATGGCATCTGATGGTATCAGGTATGCTCCTCTGTGGATGGCTCAAGACAGTTCGAGACTATTTCTTTCACCCAATACGATCCCACCGCCAGGATCCAACACGTTCTTTACATAGATCGCACGAGAGAATCAACACCACCTCTCTGCACACGATTTACCAGCAGTGGCAATCGATTTATGATAATATTTGGGTTGAACTTGTGCCGAAGCCAAGCGCAGCCCGGGATCCAAGCCGAGTAGCCTAGGAGCTCAGTCCAGCCATAGAAGCCATTTTCCGGGGCGCTTGTCTGCACTTCTCTTCTATTGATCGGTTTTGATAGTAGAGCCTTCAATGGCTGGCACACATTCAACAGATCCATTCCCTGCAGCAACAGACGTATGTTGCACTTCATGGCTGGCACACATTCAATGGGATGACCCACAAGAATTGCTGCAGTAAGCAATCTCTCTCTGCCAGATCTGGCGGCCTCCTTGCTGCCACGACTCCTTGATATTTTAATGCGCATGTTTAATTTTGGAAATCTTCTAAATGTTTAATGAGAGGTGAGAATGTTCTAATCGGACCACTAGAACGTTTCCTTTCACCTTGATTATCCTCAAAGATCCCTTGTTTCACTTCACCGAGATTTTAATTGCCCTTGTTTTATTTACTTAGAGATTCTTAGTTTAATTCAGTGGAGAGTTAGTAATTCTACTACATAGCGATTCCTTGTTTACTGAGGTGTTTATTATTACCGTGTTTCAAGTAGTCAACACAACACCACCTTGCTTATCTGACCACCCTGACGATAATAGACAGTGTTCAATTTAAGTGATTTAAACAGTGTTTAATTTTTTCGTTTGGATAAAGTTTATGTTATGTCGTACAATTGATGAAGTAAGACAACATGATATAGTATAATTGTTTAGAGCGGTGATTTAATTAAGAACAAGTGGAATGACAACATGACATAAAGGGTTTGTAGTTTCTACCTAAGTTAGTAGTTTTTTTCCGCCTTTCTCTTTTTTGCTGACCAAATCTTAATTTTTCCCTTTTTGGCTTGTAGATTTTTTTTCTGTTTGCCTCCATTTGTTTGATCGACTTATTTTTCCTTGTTATCTTATCTGAGAAGTATCGGTCCCAAGCTTTTGTGTTTTATCTAAGGTTGATCACTGCCCCCTTTTCCTCTGTCACCGATCCTTTGACTTTCCCGAGCCCTCAGCCAGTCGTCCAAATATTTGTTTATAGAGGCCACAACCATAAGCACAAGCGTAACACTTAGAGCGGTATGATATGGACTCGAATCAAGTGAGCAAGCAAGTTCAGTTTTTAGTGGTGAAGAATAGTCGCGGGAATCGGAAATTCAAAACATTGCTCAATTTGTTCGTGAAAAACCCGAACTCCCGAAATACGAAGTCAGCAGCCGATTCAAAGGGAAGCGTGGCACCTGATCCGAGAAGTTGCGATTTCGCGACTCAGAGGTTTAGTGTGGAGCACAACATTAGGGTGAGAAACCCCCGAGTTCTGAAGTGCGAAAAAGATCTGGGCCATCTAAGCCAGCGGGGCACGTGGCAACGGATAAGAGAGTTCGCTGTTTCGCGAACCCGAGTTTCATTGGGAGCAATGAGCAAGTTTCATGTAGCGCGAAATCGCGAAATGAGAAGTCCCGAAACACTCGGAAGTTGGGCCCAGGGTCACAACTCACGGTCATATGGAAAGCGGGGCCATAACGAAGGGTAATCACCTGACTGATCAACTAACGATTGAGTTTTTTCAAGGAGATGATTCTGACCATCAATTTCAAAGTAAGTCCTACCGTCGATCTAGATGGGTCATTTCTCAGAATCGAGCATCGAGATATTTGGAATCAAGTGCATTGAAGACTCCCAAAATGCGAAATCCCAAAATTTCACATAGGAGGCCCGGGTCATGGCCCGAGGTCGCAGGGAGCGATGGATTGGAGTTGCGCCAAGGCCGAAAGCATCTATATTGTTGATCCAGATTATTTTCAGCACGAAATGAGAGTGGAGATATAGCAAAGAAATGCACAGAGATATCACAGATATTCAATAATATAACATAAGTTTATGAGAGATGCAACCATAAACACAGATATACAGTAATAAACGATTTCTATTAATGAAATAAATGTACAGAGACTGTAAAAATACAGAGTGAAACATTCGCTAGAATGGTGGCAACTTATCTCTGAGAAGAGATGTGATGGCTACTCGCATTCGCAAGAACATGATTAGAATGAGGCTCTGAAGGCCTTTTTAAAATAAACCGGAATTCCAAAAACCCTAGACATCCAAAAACCTAACCCTAGGAGATGAAGCGCCAAAAGTCATGTGGGCCCCGTTTGGGTAAGTGAGTACATCAACTTCTCGGGGATGTAACTTTTACATACGATCTCTGTTTTAGACGTGTGATAGCTTGTTGGAAAGGTATCGTTGAGGAGATTCATTTTGGGGGCTCAGTCATAAATTTGGATATCATTGAGAACTTTGATCTCGAAAAACCTTCATTCGGGCCCTCAAAATGACCCTGGAAGTTAAAAATTGCTAAAAATAGTAAATTGCCAAATTTGCTAGAAAATTGTTTTAAGCTAGTTGAAAAATGTGAGTGGCCACTGATATCCACCTGGATTAATCCTCCCTCCTTATGAAGCAATGGTCTCCATTGCGTTGAGTTTCCAAGAGAGATGGAAAAGCGTTTGCTGAATCTGCATCTAGGTGAACTGCTTGCCTTGTTAGAGATGTCGCGTTGCTCAGTTTGTGGAAGTATGTCACGAACCTATTGAGGCTGAGGCTATTCAACAAGTCGGGCTACATGAGAGGATGATGTGCAGAAGGAATCTTTGCACTTTGCTGCAACATTGCCGAGCTGCTTCTGTTGGATAGAAGGTGCTTGGGGCGAAGCTGTAGTGGTTGTAGTGTCCTTCTATTCCACTTTTGAACAGATTGTGAAGAAGCTGAATTTTGCAGTTTGAGATACTACCTTGCGACTCTTTTTAGATGGAACAATAGTTGGAACTACCTCTGGTATTCTGTAGATATGACCCCCCAAGGTAAAACTGACACTACGGGGTCGAGACTCATAAACAACATGGCGTCTCCACATATACGGTTGGCCCAAGAGAACATCACAGACATCCAGTGGGGCAACATCACATAATATCTCATCTGTGAAGGGTTGGATGCCGTATGAAAATCGACACTGTTGCCTGACACAGAGATCTCATCATTGCCGAAGCCACCCGATGTTGTATGGCTGTGGGTGTGGTGTTGTCGAGAATCCCAACTGTTTGATGACCTCTGTTGATATGAGGTTTTTCTGGCTTCCTCTATCAACAATAAAATGCAACGGGGTTCCTTTCACCCACATCTGTGAATGAAAAAGACGCTCCCCCTCTTCAGGATCTGTTGGTTCTTCTGGTTGAATTGCTGCAGTTGCAATAATAAAAATGGGGTCTGTGTCAATGATCTGCCCTTTACCAATATTTTCATAATAAGATTCTGAATCAGGGTTCGACTCCTTGTCTTTGATCTCAACCACCAATGACTGTTTTGAGCGACATTCATCGGTGTTGTGCCAGGGGCTTTTGTGGAAATCACACCATTTTCTGGTGTCCTTCTTTGTCTTCTCGTGACCCTTCTTTTCCTGTGTCTTGGAGTGGTTTTCGAGAGACTGTTTGTTAGGGTCGTCTTTGTCATACTTTGGTTGTTGCGGATTTGCAGACCCGAATTCCTGTTTGTTCAGGTGCTTAAATTTCTGCTCAATTTTAACAGCATATCGATAAGCAGCACCGAGTGATGAGATGTCCAAAAAATCCATTTAAGTCTGGATGTATCTGTGTAAAGCCCCACTGTATTTCAGAACCAAATGTCGCTCGGAGTCTTTGATACCTAGCTTGGTGCGCAAGGTATGGAAGGTATTGGTGAACTCCAGAACTGCTTGGCCCCTCTCTTTTCGCAGTGTGGTCCATCTCATGTACTGGTCCTCATAGTTGCCAACAGGGTAATACTATTTCTTTACCACATCCACAAAAAAATCCCAAGTGGGATCGACCCCATATATTCCAGACTCCTATGTGGAACTTTTCTCCCAATAAGTTTTCCACCAATGTTTAACATGAGGGAGAGCTTTAAGGAGTGCGAAGGTGATCTTTTCCTTGTCAGAAAAATTGTGAACAGAGAAATAACCTT
>ML792602.1:266391-280987 GCA_009831015.1 Picea engelmannii
GGGGTCTGCATCAATGATCTGCCCTTTACCAGTATTTTCAGAACAAGATTCTGAATTAGGGTTTGGCTCCTTGTCTTTGATCTCGACCACCAATGAATGTTTTCAGCGACATTCATCGGTGTTGTGCCATGGGCTTTTGTGGAAATCACACCATTTTCTGGTGTCCTTGTATGTCTTCCTGTGACCCTTCTTTTCCTGTGTCTTGGAGTGGTTTTCGAGAGACTGTTTGTTAGGGCCGTCTTTGTCATACTTTGGTTGTTGCAGATTTGCAGACCTGAATTTCCATTTGTTCTGGTGCTTAAATTTCTACTCAATTTTAACAACATATCGATAAACAACACCGAGTGATGAGATGTCCAAAAAATCCATTTAAGTCTGGATGTATCTGTGTAAAGCCCCATGGTATTTCAGAACTAAATGTCGCTCAGAGTCTTTGATATCGAACTTGGTGCGCAAGGTATGGAAGGTATTGGTGAACTCCAGAACTACTTGGCCCCTCTCTTGTCGTAGTGTGGTCCATCTCATGTACTGGTCCTCATAGTTGCCAACAGGGTAATACTATTCCTTTACCGCATCCACAAAAAAATCCCAAGTGGGATCGACCCCATATATTCCAGACTTCTCTGTGGAAATTTTCTCTCAGTAAGTTTCCCACCAATGTTTGACATGAGGGAGAGCTTTAAGGAGTACGAAGGTGATATTTTCTTTGTCGAAAAAATTGTGAATAGAGAAATAACCTTATAGCAGAGTTAACCATTTTCTAGGGCTTCTGCATCTATTTGTCCTTCAAATACAGGAATATCAAAATTAAATTGTACCTTGAAAGGCGAGGTGCCTCATAAGTGGCTGCTTGATGAATATGTGCCTGATGCTATTGGTAGGCGTTTAAGGATGTGGTAAAAATTCTCTATCATTTCGTCCCTCTGTCGCGTGAGAGCTTGCTCAAGCAACATATTGATATGATCGTCTGCTTCATCGTTTTCCTTTTCTTCCGCCATTGAGGTTTTCTTGGGTGTGCGAGAGTGATTGTATTCAAGAGAGACAAGCTCAAGACCCAACTTTCTATACTCGGACCTCGTTGGGGACATGCACTAAAAAAACGATCAAGAGCAGCCTGCTCTGATACCACTGATCCAGATTATTTTCGGCACCAAATGAGAGAGGAGATATAACAAAAAAATGCACGGAGATATCGCAGATATTCAATAATATAACATAAATTTATCAGAGATGTAACCATAAACACAGATATAAAGTAATACACGATTTCTATTCATGAAATAATTATACAGAGGCTGTAAAAATACAGAGTGAAAGACTCACTAGAATGGTGGAAACTTATCCTTGAGAAGAGATGTGATGGCTACTCGCATTCGCAAGAAGATGATTACAATGAGTTTTTGAAATCCTTTTTAAAATAAACTAGAATGCCAAAAACCCTAGACATCCAAAAACCTAACACTGGGAGATGAAGTGTCAAAAGTCATGTGGGCTCCATTTGAGTAAGTGAGTACATCAACTTTCCAGGGTCGTAACGTTTGCATACAATCTCCGTTTTAGGCGTGTGATAGCTCGTTGGAAAGGTATCATCAAGAAGATTATTTTTGGGGGATAAATCATGCCTTCGGATATCTTTGATAACCTTTATATCGAAAAACTTTCATTTGGGCCGTCAAAATGGCCCCAGAAGTTAAAAACCGCTAAAAATAGTAAATTGCCAAATTTGCCAGAAAATTGTTTTGAGCCAGTCAGAAGAGGAGGGTGGCCTCCGATATCCTCCTAGATCAATCCTTCCTCCTTAGGAAGAAATGGTATCAATTGCGTCGAGTTCCTAGGGGAGAGGGAAAAACATTTGTTGAATCTACATCTTGGTGAGATACTTGCCTTGCTGGAGACGTCGCGCTGCTCAGTTTGTGGAAGTATGTCATGAACCTGCTGAGTATGAGACTATTAAACAAGTCGGGCTACATGAGAGGACGGTGTGTAGAAGGAATCTTTGCAGTTTGTTGCAACCTTGCTAACTTGTTTCTATTGGATAGAAGGTGCTTGGGGCGAAGCTGTAGTGGTTGCAGTGTCCTTCTGTTCCCCTTTTGAACATAATGTGAAGAAGCTGAATTTTGCAGTATGAGATACTACCTTGCGACATTTTTTAGGTGGAACAATAGTTGGAACTACCTTTGGTATTCTGTAGAGATGACCCCCCAAGGTAAAAATGACACTATAGGGTCGAGACTCATAAACAACGTGGCGTCTCCACATATATGGTTGGCCCAAGAGAACATCATAGACATCTAGTGGGGAAACATCACATAATACCTCATCCTTGAAGGGTTGGATGCCGTAGGAAAATCGACATTGTTGGCTGACTTGAAGATCTCTTCCTTGCCGAAGCCACCCAATGTTGTATGGCTGCGGGTGTGGTGTTGTTGACAATCCCAACTGTTTGATGACCTCTGCTGAGATGAGATTTTTCTGGCTTCCACTATCTACAGTAAAATAAGCGAGGTTCCCTTTAAAATAAGTGGGGTTCCCTTCACCGACATCTGTGAATGAAAAAGGCTCTCCCCCTCTTCAGGATATATTGGTTGTTCTGGTTGAATTGTTTTGGTTGGGACAATAGCAGTGGGGTCTGCGTCAATGATCTTCCCTTTACCACTATTTTCATAATAATATTTTGAATCAGGGTTCAAATCCTTGTCTTTGATCTCGACCACCAATGACTGTTTTGAGCAACATTTATCGTTGTTGTGCCAAGGTATTTTTTGGAAATCACACCATTTTCCGGTGTTCTTCTTTGTCTTCATGTGACCCTTCTTTTCCTGTGTCTTGGAGTGGTTTTCAAGAGACTATTTGTTAGAGCCATATTTGTCATAATTTGGTTGTTGTGGATTTGTAGACCCAAATTCCTGTTTGTTCTGGTGCTTAAATTTCCACTCAATTTAAAAAGCATATTGATAAGAAACACCGACTGATGAGATGTCCAGAAAATCCATTTTAGTCTGGATGTATCTGTGTAAAGCCCCACGGTATTTCGGAACCAAATGTCTCTCGGAGTCTTTGATATCCAGATCGGTGCGCAAGGTATGGATGGTATTGGTGAACTCTGGAACTGCTTGGACCCTGGCAATGCGAGGTGCCTCATGAGTGGCCGCTTGATGATGATGTGCCTGATGCTATCGATAGGCATTTAAGGATGTGGGAAAAATTCTCTATAATTTCGTCCCTTTGTCGCGTGAGAGCTTGTGCAAGCAACAGATTGATATGATCGTCTGCTTCGTCGTTTTCCTTTTCTTCAGCCATTGAGGGTTTCTTGGGTGTGCGAGAGTGATTGTATTCAAGAGATACAAGCTCAAGACCCAACTTTCTATACTCGGACCTCGTCGGGGACATGCATTGAAAAAATGATCAAGAGCAGCCTGCTTTGATACCACTGATCTAGATTATTTTTGACACGAAATGAGAGCGGATATATAACAAAGAAATGCACAGAGATATCACATATATTCAATAATATAACATAAATTTATCAGAGATGCAACCATAAACACAGATATAAAGTAATACACGATTTCTATTAATGAAAGAATTATACAGAGACTTTAAAAATACAGAGTTAAAGACTTGCTAGAATGGTGGAAACTTATCTTTGAGAAGAGATGTGATGGCTACTTGCATTCACAAGAAGATGATTACAATGAGGCTCTGAAAGACTTTTTAAAATAAAATGGAATGCCAAAAACCCTAGACATCCAAAAACCCAACATTGGGAGATGAAGTGTCAAAAGTCATGTGGGCCCCGTTTGGGTAAGTGAGTACATCAATTTTCCAGGGTCGTAACGTTTGCATACGATCTCCATTTTAGGAGTGTGATAGCTAGTTGGAAAGGTATCATCAAGGAAATTCATTTTGGGGGATCAATTATGCCTATGATTATTAATTAGAACCTTGATCTCAAAAAACATTCATTCGGGCCCTCAAAATGGCCCTGGAAGTTAAAAACTGCTAAAAATAGTAAATTGCCAAATTTGCCAGAAAACTGTTTTGAGCCAGTCGGAAAAGGAGAGTGGCCACTGATATCCACCTGGATCAATCCTCCCTCCTTAGGAAGCAATGGTCTCCATTTCATTGAGATCCTGGTGGAGAGGGAAAAGCGTTTGCTGAATCTGCATCTTGGTGAGCTGCTTGCCTTGCTGGAGACGTCGCACTGCTTAGTTTGTGCAAGTATGTCACGAACCTATTGAGGCTGAGGCTATTGAACAGGTCATGATACATGAGAGGGAAATGTGCAGAAGGAATCTTTACGCTTTTCTGCAACCTTTCCGATCTGTTTCAGTTGGATAGAAGGTGCTTGGGGTGAAGATGTAGTGGTTGTAGTGTCCTTCTATTCCCATTTTGAATAGATTGTGAAGAAGATGAATTTTGTAGTGTGAGATACTACCTTGCGACACTTTTTAGGTGGAACAATAGTTGGAACTACCTCTGGTATTCTGTAGATATGACCCCCCAAGGTAACAATGACACTACGGGGTCGAGACTTATAAATAACATGGCGTCTCCACATATATGGTTGGCCCAAGAGAACATCATAGATATCCAGTGGGGAAACATCACATAATATCTCATCTTTGAAGGGTTGGGTGTCGTATGACAATCGACACCGTTGGTTGACACAGAGATCTCATCCTTGCCAAAGCCACCCGATGTTGTATGGTTGTGGGTGTGGTGTTGTCAACAATCCCAACTGTTTGATGACCTCTACTGATATGAGGTTTTTCTGGCTTCCGCTATCAACAATAAAATGTAGGGGGGTTCCCTTCACCCACATAAGTGAATGAAAAAGGCGTTCCCCCTCTTCAAGATCTATTGGTTCTTCTGGTTGAATTGTTGCGGTTGCGACAATTGCAGTAGGGTCTGTGTCAATGATCTTCCCTTTACCAGTATTTTCAGAATAAGATTCTGAATCAGGGTTCGGCTTCTTGTCTTTGATATCGGCCACCAATAACTGTTTTGAGAGATATTCATCGGTGTTGTTCCAGGGGATTTTGTGGGAATCACACCATTTTCCGGTGTACTTCTTTGTCTTCCCATGACACTTCTTTTTCTGTGTCTTGGAGTGGTTTTCGAGAGACTATTTGTTAGGGATGTCTTTTTCATACTTTGGTTGTGGATTTGTAGACCCGAATTTCCATTTGTTCTGGTACTTAAATTTTTGCTCAATTTTAATAGCATATCGATAAGAAGCATCGAGTGATGAGATGTCGAGAAATCCATTCTAGATGTATATCTGTAAAGCCCCACGGTATTTCAGAACGAAATGTCCCTTGGAGTCTTTGATACCCAACTTGGTGGGCAAGGTATGGAAGGTATTGGTGAACTCCAAAACTTCTTGGACCCTCTCTTGTTGTAGTGTGGTCCATCTCATGTACTGGTCCTTATAGTTGCCACCAATGTAATACTGTTCCTTTATCGCATCCACAAAACAAACTCAAGTGGGATTGGCCCCATATATTCCAGAATCCTCTGTGGAACTTTTCTCCTAGTAATTTTCCCACCAATGTTTGACATGAGGGAGAGATTTAAGGAGTGCGAAGGTGATCTTTTCTATGTCGGAAAAATTGTGAATAGAGAAGTAACCTTCTAGCAGAGTTAACCATTTTTCCAGGGCTTCTCCATCTATCTGTCCTTCAAATACAGGAATATCAAAATTACCTTGTACCTTGAAAGGCGAGGTGCCTCCAAAGTGGCTGCTTGTTGAAGATGTGCCTGATGCTATTGACAAGACTTTAAGTATGTGGGCAAAATTCTTCATCATTTCATCCCTCTATCGCGTGAGAGCTTGCTCAAGGAATAGATTGATAGGATTGTCTGCTCCGTCATTTTCCTTTTCTTCTACCATTGAGGGTTTCTTTAGTGTGTGAGAGAGATTGTATTCAAGAGAGACAATATTGAGACCCAACTTGCTATACTCAGACCTTGTCGGGGACATGTACTGAAAAAACGATCAAGAGTAGCCTGCTCTGATACCACTAATCTGGATTATTTTCGGCACAAAATGAGAGTGGAGATATAACAAAAAAATGCACAGAGATATCGCAGATATTCAATAATATAACATAAATTTATTAGAGATGCAACCATAAACACATATATACAGTAATACATGAATTCTATTAATGAGAGAAATGTACAGAGACTGTAAAAATACAGAGTGAAAGACTTGCTAGAATGGTGGCAGCTTATCTCTGAGAAGAGATGTTACTGCTACTCACATTCACAAAAAGATGATTACAATGAGGTTCTGAAGGCATTTTTAAAATAAACTGGAAGCCAAAAACCCCATACATCCAAAAACCTAACCCTAGGATATGAAGCGCCAAAAGTCATGTGGGCCCCGTTTGGGTAAGTGAGTACATCAAATTCCTAGGGTCGTAACTTTTGCATATGATCTTCGTTTTAGGCATGTGATAGCTCGTTGGAAAGGTATCATCGAGGAGATTCATTTTGGGGGATAAATAATGGATTTGAATATCATTGAGAACCTTTATCTCAAAGAATATTCATTCGTGCCCTCAAAATGGCCTCGGAAGTTAAAAACTGCTAAAAATAGTAAATTGCCAAATTTGCCAGAAAACTGTTTTGAGCTAGTTGGAAAAGGTGGGTGGCCACTGATATACACTTGGATCGATTCTCTCTCCTTAGGAAGAAATGGTATCCATTACGTTGAGTTCCCGGGGGAGAGGGAGAAACGTTTGCTGAATTTTCATCTTGGTGAGCTGCTTGCCTTGTTGGAGATGTCGCGCTGCTCAGTTTGTGGAAGTATGTCACAAACCTATTGAGGCTGAGGCTGTTCAACAAGTTGGGATACATGAGAGGACATTGTGCATAAGAAATATTTGTACTTTTATGCAACCTTTCTGACCTGTTTCTGTTGGATAGAAGGTGCTTGGGGTGAAGCTGTAGTGGTTGCATTGTCCTTCTGTTCCCCTTTTGAACATATTGTGAAGAAGCTGAAGTTTGTACTATGCGATACTACCTTGCGACACTTTTTAGGTGGAGCAATAGTTGGAACTACCTCTGGTATTCTGTAGAGATGACCCCCCAAGGTAACAATGACACTATGGGGTTGAGACTCATAAACAACATGGCATCTCCACATATATGGTTGGCCCAAGAGAACATCATAGACATCCAGTGGGGCAACATCACATAATACCTCATCCTTGAAGGATTGGATGACGTATGAAAATTGACACTGTTGGCTGACACGAAGATCTCGTCCTTGTCGAAGCCAACCGATGTTGTATGGCTGTGGGTGTGGTGTTGTCGACAATCCAAACTGTTTGATGACCTTTGCTGAGATGAGGTTTTTATAGCTTCCGCTATCGCCCACATATGTGAATGAAAAATGTGCTCCCCCTCTTCAAGATCTGTTGGTTCTTATGGTTGAATTGCTCTGGTTGTGACAATACCAGTGGGGTCTGCGTCAATGATCTTCCCTTTACCCGTATTTTCAGAATAAGATTCTGAATCAGGGTTCAGCTCCTTGTCTTTGATCTCGACCACCAATGACTATTTTGAGTGACATTCATCGGTGCTGTGCCAGGGGATTTTGTGGAAATCACACCATTTTCCAGTGTCCTTCTTTGTCTTCCCGTGACCCTTCTATTCCTGTGTCTTGGAGTGGTTTTCGAGAAACTGTTTGTTAGGGCTATCTTTGTCATACTTTGGTTGTTGCGGATTAGCAGACTCGAATTCCTGTTTGTTCTGGTGCTTAAATTTCTGCTCAATTTTAACAGCATATCGATAAGTAGCAACGAGTGATGAGATGTCGAGAAAATACATTTATGGTTGGATGTATATGTGTAAAACCCCATGGTATTTTCGAACCAAACGTCACTCAGATTCTTTGATACCCAACTTGGTGAGCAAGGTATGGAAAGTATTGGTGAAATCTGGAACTTCTTGGCCCCTCTCTTGTCGTAGAGTGGTCCATCTCATGTACTGGTCCTCATAGTTTCCAACAGGGTGATACTGTTCCTTTACCGCATCCACAAAAAAATCCCAAATGGGATCGGCCACATATATTCCAGACTCCTCTGTGGAAATTTTCTCCTAGCAAGTTTCCCACCAATTTTTGACATGATAGAGAGCTTTAAGGAGTGCGAAGGTGATCTTTTCTTTGTTGGAAAAATTGTGAACAAAGAAATAACCTTCTAACAAAGTTAACCATTTTTCTAGGGCTTCTGCATCTATTTGTCCTTCAAATATAAGAATATCAAAATTAACTTATACCTTGAAAGGCGAGGTGCCTGATGTGCTTGATGTTATCGGTAGGCGTTTAAGGATGTGGGAAAAATTCTCCATTATTTCGTCCCTCTGTCGCGTGAGGGCTTGCTCAAGCAACAGATTGATAGGATTGTCTGCTCCATCATTTTCCTCTTCATCTGCCATTGAGGGTTTCTTTGGTGTGCGAGAACGATTGTTTTCAATAGAGACAAGATCGAGACCCAACTTGCTATACTCGGACCTCGTCGGGGACATGCACTGAAAAATGATCAGGAGCAGCCTGCTCTGATACCACTGATCCAGATTATTTTCTGCACGAAATAAGAACGAAGATATAACAAAGAAATGAACAGAGATATCGTAGATATTCAATAATATAAAAGAAATTTATCAGAGATGCAACCATAAACACAGATATACAGTAATAAATGATTTCTATTAATGAAAGAAATGTACATAGACTGTAAAACTACAGAGTGAAAGACTCGCTAGAATGGTGGAAACTTATCTCTGAGAAGAGATGTGACGACTACTCGTATTCGCAAGAAGATGATTACAATGAGGTTTTGAAGGCATTTTTAAAATAAACCAGAATGCCCAAAACCCTAGACATCTAAAAACCTAACACTAGGAGATGAAGCACCAAAAGTCATGTGGGCCCCGTTTGGGTAAGTGAGTACATCAACTTTCTGGGGTCGTAACTTTTGCATACTATCTCCATTTTAGGCGCGTGATAGCTCGTTGGAAAGGTATCATCAAGGAGATTCATTTTTGGTGCTCAGTCATGCCTTCGATTATCATTGAAAACCTCGATCTTGAAAAACCTTCATTCGGGCCCTCAAAATCGTCCTAGAAGTTAAAAACTGTTAAAAATAGTAAATTGTCAAATTTGTCAGAAAACTGTTTTGAGACAGTTGGAAAAGGTCTATGGCCACTGATATCCACCTAGACCAATCCTCCCTCTTTAGGAAGTAATGGTCTCCATTGCATTGAGTTCCTGAGGGAGAGGGAAAAGGGTTTGCTGAATCTACATCTTGGTGAGCTGTTTGCTTTGCTGGAGACGTCACGCTGCTCAGTTTGTGGAAGTATGTCACAAAACTATTGAGGTTGAGTTTGTTCAACAAGTTAGGCTACATGAGAGGATGTTGTGTAGAAGGAATATTTACACTTTGCTGCAACCTTGTCGACCTATTTCTGTTGGATTGAAGGTGCTTGGGGCAAAGCTGTAGTGGTTGCAGTGTCCTTCTGTTCCCCTTTTGAACAGATTGTGAAGAAACTGAATTTTGCAATATGATATACTACCTTGCGACACTTTTTAGGTGGAAAAATAGTTGGAACTACCTCTAGTATTCTGTAGAGATGACCCCCCAAGGTAACAATGACACTAGGGGGTCAAGACTCATAAACAACATGGCGTCTTCGCATATATGGTTGGCCTAAGAGAACATCACAGAAATCCATTGGGGAAACATCACATAATATCTCATCATTGAAGGGTTGGATGCCGTATGGAAATCGACATTGTTGGCTGACACAGAGATCTCATCCTTTCCAAAGCCACCCGATGTTGTATGGCTGCGGGTGTGGTGTTGTTGACAATCCCAACTGTTTGATGACCTCTACTGAGATGAGGTTTTTCTGGCTTCTGCTATCAATAATAAAATGCAGCGGGGTTCCCTTCACCCACATCTGTGAATGAAAAAGGCACTCCCCCTATTCAGGATCTGTTGGTTCTTCCGGTTGAATTTCTGCGGTTGCGAAAATAGCAGTGGGGTTTGTGTAAATGATCTGCCCTTTACCAGTATTTTAAGAATAAGATTATGAATCAGGTTTCGGCTCCTTGTATTTGATCTCGACCACCGATGACTGTTTTGAACGACATTCATCAATGTTGTGCTAGGGACTTTTTTGGAAATCACACCATTTTTCGGTGTCCTTCTTTGTCTTCCCGTGACACTTCTTTTCCTGTGTCTTGGGGTTGTTTTCGAGAGACTCTTTGTTAGGGTTGTCTTTGTCATACTTTGCTTGTTGCAGATTTGCAGACCCAAATTCGTGTTTGCTCTGGTGCTTAAATTTCTGCTCAAGTTTAACAACATATCGATAAGCAACACTGAGTGATAAGATGTCCAGAAAATCCATTTCAGTTTGGATGTATCTATGTAAAGCCCCATGGTATTTCAGAACCAAATTTTGCTCGAAGTCTTTGATACCCAGCTTGGTGCACAAGGTATGGAAGGCATTGGTGAACTTCAAAATTGCTTGGCCCCTCTCTTGTCACAGTTTGGTCCATCTCATGTACTAGTTCTCAAAGTTTCCAACAGGGTAATACTGTTCCTTTACCACATCCACAAAAAAATCCCAAGTGGGATAAACCCCATATATTCCAGACTCCTTTGTGGAAATTTTCTCCTAGTAAGTTTCCCACCAATGTTTGACATGAGGGAGAGATTTAAGGAGTGTGAAGGTGATCTTTTCTTTGTCAGAAAAATTGTGAATAGAGAAATAACCTTCTAGCAGAGTTAACCATTTTTCTAGTTCTTCTGCATCTATCTATCCTTCAAATACAAGAATATCAAAATTAACTTGTACCTTGAAAGGTGAGGTGCCTCAAAAGTGGCCACTTGATGAAGATGTGCCTGATGCTATCGATAGACATTTAAGGACGTGGAAAAAACTCTCCATCATTTTGTCCCTCTGTCACGTGAGAGCTTGCTGAAGCAACGGATTGATAGGATCGTCTACTCCCTCGTTTTCCTTTTCTTCTGCCATTGAGGGTTTCTTGGGTGTGTGAGAATGATTGTCTTCAAGAGAGACAAGATTGAGACCAAATTTTCTATACTCGGACCTCGTCCGGGACATGCACTGAATAAACGATCAAGAGCAGCTTGCTCTGATACCACTAATCCAAATTATTTTCGACAAGAAATGAGAGTGGAGATATAATAAATAAATGCACAGAGATATCGTAGATATTCAATAATATAACATAAATTTATCAAGGATGAAACCATAAACATAGATATACAGTAATACATGATTTCTATTAATGAAAGAAATGTACAGAGACTGTAAAAATACAGAGTGAAAGACTAGCTAGAATGGTGGCAACTTATCTCTGAGAAGAGATGTGACAGCTACTCGCATTTGCAAGAAGATGATTAAAATGAGGCTCTGAAGGCATTTTTAAAATAATATGGAATTCCCAAAACCCTAGACATCCAAAAACCTAACCCTAGGAGATGAAGCGCCAAAAGTCATGTCGGCCCCGTTTGGGTAAGTGAGTACATCAACTTCCCGGGGTCATAACTTTTGCATACAATCTCTGTTTTAGGCATGTGATAGGTCGTTGGAAAGGTATTGTCGAGGAGAATCATTTTGGGGGATCAATCATGCCTTTGGAAATCATTGAGAAACTCTATCTTGAAAAATCTTCATCCAGGCCCTCAAAATGGCCCCGGAAGTTAAAAACTGCTCAAAATAGTAAATTGTCAAATTTGCCAGAAAACTATTTTGAGCCAGTTGAAAAAGGTGGGTGGCCATTGATATCCAATGGGATCAATCCTCCCTCTTTAGGAAGCAATGATCTCCATTGCGTTGAGTTTCCAGGGGAGAGGGAGAAGCGTTTGCTGAATTTGCATCTTGGTGAGTTGTTTGCCTTGCTGGAGACGTTGCACTGCTTAGTTTGTGGAAGTATGTCATGAACCTGTTGAGGCTGAGGCTATTCAACAAGTCCAGCTACATGAGAGTATGGTGTGCAGAAGGAATCTTTGCGCTTTTCTGCAACCTTTATGACCTATTTCTTTTGGATAGAAGGTGCTTGGGGCGAAGCTGTAGTGGTTGCAGTGTCCTTTTGTTCCCCTTTTGAACAAATTGTGAAGAAGCTGGATTTTGCAGTATGAGATACTACCTTGCGACACTTTTTAGGTAGAACACTAGTTGGAACTACTTCTGGTATTCTATAGATATGACCCCCCAAGGTAACAATGACACTACGGGGTCGAGTCTCATAAACAACATGGCATCTCGACATATATGCTTGGCCCAAGAGAACATCATAGACATCTAGTCGCGCAACATCACATAATATCTCATCCTTGAAGGGTTGGATGTCGTATGACAATCGACACTGTTGGCTGACACAGATATCTCGTCCTTGCCAAAGCCACCTGATTTTGTATGGCTGCGGGTGTGGTGTTGTCGACAATCCTAACTATTTGATGACCTTTGCTGAGATGAGGTTTTTCTAGGCTCCGCTATCAATAATAAAATTCAACGGGGTTCCATTCACCCACATCTGTGAATGAAAAAGGCGCTCAACCTTTTTAGGATCTGTTGGTTCTTCTAGTTGAATTGCTGCGGTTGCGACAATAGCAGTGGGGTCTGCGTCAATAATCTTCCCTTTACCAGTATTTTCAGAATAAGATTCTGAATCAGGGTTCGACTCCTTGTCTTTGATATTGACCACCAATGACTTTTTTGAGCAACATTCATCGGTGTTGTGCCAGGGGATTTTGTGGAAATGACACCATTTTTTGGTGTCTTTCTTTTTCTTCCCGTGACCCTTATTTTCCTGTGTCTTGGAGTGGTTTTCGAGATACTTTTTGTTAGGGATGTCTTTTTCATACTTTGGTTGTTGTAGATTTGTAGACCCAAATTCCCGTTTGTTCTGGTGCTGAAATTTATGCTCAATTTTAACAACATATCGATAAGTAACACCGAGTGATGAGATGTTCACATAGGAGGCCCAGGTCATGGCACGAGGTCACAGGAAGCGATGGATTGGAGTTGCGCCAAGGCCGAAAGCATCTATATTGTTGATCCGGATTATTTTCGACACGAAATGAGAGTAGAGATATAACAAAGAAATGCACAGAGATATCACAAATATTCAATAATATAATATAAATTTATTAGAGATGCAACCATAAACACATATATACAGTAATACATGATTTATATTAATGAAATAAATGTACAGAGACTGTAAAAATACAGAGTGAAAGACTCGCTAGAATGGTGGCAACTTATCTCTGAGAAGAGATGTGACGGCTACTCGCATTCGCAAGAAGATGATTAGAATGAGGCTCTAAAGGCCTTTTAAAATAAACCAGAATGCCAAAAACCCTAGACATCCAAAAACCTAACCCTAGGAGATGAAGAGCCAAAAGTCATGTGGGCCCCGTTTGGGTAAGTGAGTACATGAACTTCCCGGGGACATAACTCTTACATACGATCTTTGTTTTAGGCGTGTGATAGCTTGTTGGAAAGGTATCATTGAGGAGATTTATTTTTGGGGTTCAATCATAATTTTGAATATCATTGAGAACCTTGATCTCGAAAAACCTTCATTCGGGCCCTCAAAATGACCCCGGAAGTTAAAAACTGCTAAAAATAGTAAATTGCCAAATTTACCAGAAAACTATTTTAAGCTAGTTGAAAAAGGTGAGTGGCCACCGATATCCACCTGGATCAATCCTCCCTCCTTAGGAAGCAATGGTCTCCATTGCGTTGAGTTCCCGGGGGAGATGGAAAATCGTTTGCTGGATCTGCATTTAGGTGAACTGCTTGCCTTGCTAGAGACGTTGCGCTGCTCAGTTTGTGGAAGTATGTCACGAACTTGTTGAGGCTAAGACTATTCAAAAAGTTGGGCTATGTTATCACCCCATAAATTATGGGAATCAACTAGTGACTGGGATATTATCTGTATCCAGTGTTTTTGTTGACAAATGATTTTTCATTCTGCAAATAATTTGAAAAGAAAAAGAAAAGGAACAAGAAAAAAGAAAAAAGAAAAAGAAAAGAAAAAAGGAAAAAGAAAAAGAAAAGAAAAAAAAAGAAAAAGAAAGAAAAAGAGGGCATAAAAGAATTGAAATAAAAGCCCCATGCAATAATAGTAACTTGGCCATACCTTTCAAGCATGGCCAAGTTCTTTTTAAATTTAATGTTGATAGGGTAGTGAATAAATCTGACCAAACTGTCTAATCCTGGTCAGATAGCCCTTAGGTTACATTAGTGAATAAATCTGACCAGACTGTCTAATCCTGGTCAGATAGCACTTAGGTAGAGTAATTTATTAACCCAACAGTTTAATCTGGGTTAATTGTCCTAGGAAGATAGGTTAGAATGTAGGTTAATTGCTTCATTTGTTTCACCCCAATAAAACCAGATTGAGGTCAAGATTACACCATGTTCCAAATGCTTAAAAGATAGTTGGTCAAAGCCCCATGGTGGTATCTCTTTGAAAAGTTGAAGAAAAACCCATAAAATGCTTTTATCCTAAGTTTTTCCCCAAGCACATATTTCTCCGCTC
>ML792602.1:297196-308577 GCA_009831015.1 Picea engelmannii
TTCGCAGATGTGCATCAGAAGGTAACAACATGTCACCAGTGTCAACTGTTTGAATGCAAAAGGAAACTCCTTCCTCTACCTCTGAAACCTATCTCAGTTGAGGACCCTTTCCAGCAATGGGGGCTCGATTTCATTGGAGAAATACACCCACCTTCTTTCAGGCCAACACCGGTGGATTCTTACTACCACCGATTATTTTACCAAATGGATCGAGGCAGTACCAAGAAGGCAAACCACTGACTTTGTTATTATCACATTTCTTGAAAATAATATTGTGTCTCGTTTTGGTTTTCCTAGAAAGATTATAACTGACAATACAGCTGCCTTTCGGTCGAAGAAGCTCATAGATTTATGCAACCGGTATCACAATGGTTTGGGGCATTCCACAACCTACTACGCTCAAGGGAATGGGTTGGCAGAATCTTCAAACAAAACATTGCAGGAAAACAATAAATCATGGCACAATAAGTTGGTGTTTGCTTTATGGGCTGACAGGATGACCACCAAAAGGTCAATTGGTATGTCACCATACCAACTAGTCTATGGTACATAGGCAGTTTTCCCCACTTCTTTAGGAGTCCCTGTCATGAAGTTACTTCAAGAGGTGCAAGCTGAGCTGAATGACTCACAGAGAAGGATCAACCAGATGATCTATTTACAACAGACTAGGGAGGAAGTTTTCAATAAAACTCAGGTTGTCCAAGAAAATATCAAGAAGATATTTGACAAACGAACTAAGGAGGATGATTTCGAGCTAAGAGATTTGGTATTGAGATCGGATGCTAGGAATGAAGACAAGAGAAAGCATGGAAAATTTGATAATATGTGGACAGGGCCATACATGATCCAAGATTTCAGAGGAAACAATGCTTTTTTGCTAAACAACGCTGATGGGTTAGATTTTCCAAGAGCACCTGTGAATGGCAGAATGCTGAAGCATTATGTCCCACCTCAGTAGAAGATTCGAGTTTTCACTCTCCATTGTACATACCATTTTAATTTTCATTTTTCACTGGCATTTTTGAGTGAAGGACACTAGTCAATTAGTTGAAGCCCGAAGAGAAGGCCCTAAGCTGCTGACCATTGTTTTTCAAATTTTTGAGAATAAAACCAACAAAGGCTGATAAGTAGAAACTTTCAGGATTACAAGAACTAGGATTCTTGGCACTTCACAGGGAAGTACCATCCCCAGGTGGAGTCGCTATTATCACCCCATAAATTATGGGAATGAACTGGTGACTGGAATATTATCTGTATCCAGTGTTTTTGTTGACAAATGATTTTTCATTCTGCAAATAATTTGAAAATAAAAAGAAATGGAAAAAGAAAAAAGAAAAAAGAAAAAGAAAAGAAAAAAGAAAAAAAGAAAAAAGGAAAAAGAAAAAGAAAAGAAAAAAAAAAGAAAAAGAAAGAAAAAGAGGGCATAAAAGAATTGAAATAAAATCCCCATGCAATAATAGTAACTTGGCCACACCTTTCAAGCATGGACAAGTTATTTTTAAATTTAATGTTGATAGGGTAGTGAATAAATCTGACCAGACTGTCTAATCCTGGTCAGATAGCCCTTAGGTAGAGTAATTTCTTAACCCAACAGTTTAATCTGGGTTAATTGTCTTAGGAAGATAGGTTAGCATGTAGGTTAATTGTTTCTTTTGTTTCACCCCAATAAAACCAGCTTGAGGTCAAGATTACACCATGTTCCAAATGCTTAAAAGATAGTTGGTCAAAGCCCCATGGTGGTATCTCTTTGAAAAGTTGAAGAAAAACCCATAAAATGGTTTTATCCTAAGTTTTTCCCTAAGCACATATTTCTCCACTCCTGATTTATGCTCCATGCACTTTTCAATGGACCAGATCGTGGCATCCAGATCTACGACGCACAGAGCATTCTGGACCCCCCCGATCGTTCTGCCTTTAACCGAGGGGGGGTCCGGAATCGGTAATAAGAATTGCGCACATCTGGACGACCCAGAGACAAGCGCTGAAATCAAAGGCCCAAATTTGATTACGGACCCCCCCATCCATTCTTCCTTTAATGGAGGGGGGGGTCCGGAATGAGAGATAAAAGGTGCGCTAAGATCTACGACCAGGAAATGGGCACACAGATCAATGGTCTAAAAAGGTTTTCGGACCCCCCCTGATGTTCTGCTTTTAACAAAGGGGGGGGGGGTCCGGAATTGTTATTCTCCTCTAGCGGGCCCCTGGTCATACGTGGCGTTAGCCTATTGATCCCGAAGTCCCATCCCCATTTGCCATCTGACAGCCCTCGTCACTCATGGACGTCATCTCCCACTTGTTCCACTTGCTCCCGAGTGTGTCCCATCCCATAACTGCTGTCACTCCCTACTGTCAGTACCTTACCCTTTTCACTCATGACCAGCCCCTTGTTGCGATTTTTACCTCCAATCACCAGCCTCCACATCACCCATCTGTATGTTTTGGCCACTGTCACCTGCCATCTCACCCCCAAGTGGCCCATTGTCCATTTATTACGGGATAACCTACCTGTTATCCTAATGACCTGTCTCCCGCGTCTAACCGACCCCATTTTTAAATAAAAGTACCGTTTTCCCCCATTTTCACTGTTCACTTGTCGCACCAGAAAACCCATAGCTTTCTTCTCCGTTACATCCCGTCGCCTTCATCCATAGTCAGTCGACCCCACTAACTTCATGTTA
The DNA here is from genome assembly GCA_009831015.1 of Picea engelmannii. Lineage (NCBI taxonomy): Eukaryota > Viridiplantae > Streptophyta > Pinopsida > Pinales > Pinaceae > Picea > Picea engelmannii. The sequence continues at coordinate 299,875 of ML792602.1, forward strand.
TTTTCAGGTACTGTTACAGAGATGGCGCCAAAGCTAAGACAAGCAGAAGGAGAGGAGAATCCTTTTCTCTCGCCTCCTGTCGACCTGGAAAAAATCCCATTGGTTGACAAAGACAGGTTGATCGCTGATACCAAGTGTGAATTCGATTTTTTGGACCTCCAATCATGGCTTTGGGAGATGTTCCTGGACTAGAGCGATGAAATTGGACTCTGGGAGTCCAATTTGCCCCTGTACCTTTTTCCCCAGATACACCACTTTCCCGAATTCACCCTCAAATGCCACGCTCATTATATTCTCGACCATAGGGCCATCGTCTCCTCATCTGGAGACGTCCTATTCTTCATCACTCCCGAAGACATTGACCAAATGATGCAAATTCCTCGTGCCGACCCCGTTTCTCCTTTCAACCTAGAAATCCTTACAGAGTTGTATCAAAAGATGACCTTTCCCCAGAGAGCTCAAATTTTCGAGCTGTTCCTTCCCACCTCAGCTCAATTCCCTTCCACCAATCCACCTTTCCCGTCATCCATGTTCTCCACCAAGGGAAACCAGATCATTTCCTCCCTTTGCGCTCTGTTAGGATACAATTCCGACTAGTGGGTAGATGAGCCCATTCTGGGTTTTCTACCCATTTTCTCCACTGATGAAAAACCTACCACACAATTCAATTTCAGTACCTTCTTGGCCAAGAATATTCACGAACAATTCGTTAATTTTGGCACGGAGGGCATGTTCATATATTCGTCCATATTGGCTTACATGTTTGTTTTCTATCAAGCAGATAAATTCAGTTTTTCTATGCAGAAAATGGACGCAGATGGAAGGCCTCAGCCAGTCACAGCGTGGACATCTTTGTTGAAGCATAACTCGATCTTTTCTACCACCCTGTGGTAAGCATGTTGAGTGGCAGACCCGAGCCATGAATAAACGACAAGGTCCAGAGAATTATACATCTCTCGGACAATGCAAAGACATGGGACTGGTACCTGTATCAAAACCGCATCAAGATCAGAGTTTTCGGGTGCGAATTGACACCCTACAAGCTGCCAAATTATGTGCCGGTAAGAATCTTTGCGTTAGAGTATATAAGGTAGATCATGAATTCAGATGCATTCATTTTGTTTCCCTGAAGAAGAAGCAACAATTGAGAATCAAGGGGCAGATTGGCTCTTTCATCTGCAATAGTCGAGGTGCCGGGGAAGAAGCTGACGAAATGTTGAAAGAAATGAAATTCTTTATGAGTTTCCCATGGCACTATGATCCATGCGGGATCATTTCAGAAATGCGGGTGAAAAATAAAAACATCTCGTATGTTCATGAGTCCAAGCTCGAGATCGAAAAATTTGCCAATCAGACAGTGTGGGTGCCTGACACATTGATCGAAGCGGAACAACAGGTTCCCACGGCGACTGTACCACCATCTACTACACCATAGGTCCCTAAAGAAAAGAGGCCTCGACATGATTCATCTCCGCCTGTCACAAAGGTATCATCCGAGGAGTTCTAGTTGCACACCAAGAGGTCCAAGACAGTCTCAGTTCCTGGTCCAACTGGAGAAAAACAGGTTCCACCTACCACATGGGTCAAGCCGGTCATTCCACCTTTCGGTTCAAGCCTGTATAAGGAGATCATGACAGCAGTGCCAAAGAAATCCACAGACTCTCCACTAGACACTCAGCCAGGCAAGACTGGGCCCAAGTTGGGAATTTTCAAGAAGTATGAGATGATCAAGAAAAGGAACCAGACCCTCACCAGCAATATTTACGCCCAGTTTCGGAAGCATTCATCCACTGCGCAGCATAGGCTGCTATCCGCATTCGACACAGAAAGAGGCAGGATGCACATGTCTTTTCTACAGGCACAGGTACCAGATCCCAAGGTAATCACAGACTACAAGAGAGCCACCTTCGAGTTCCAGAAGAAGGACGTGCACCCAGTAGATCAGATGGATTTGTATAAACAGACAGGGGAGATGGGTTTTCACACATTGGCACATGCTTCTGCCTCTGCAGCAAAATTGCAGGTGTCGTTCAATAATTCTCAAACGCAGCTCATGCTGGAAATAATATCGTCCTTCGCAAAGGACAACAAAATTAAGACATTGGAGGAGTTGGTCCTCAAGATCGGTTATGATCCTGCGAACGTCAAAGCTGCAGAAGAGATGATAAAGAAGAAGAATGCAGATATTGCCTCCTTCAGGAAACAACTGAAGCTTCCTCCTACATAAGACTCACAGACGAGGGAGATAGCAGAAAAAGAAGGCGAGAAGGAAAAAATGCTCAAGCTACTAATGGAGCAGAATGCACAGCTCAAAGAAATGGAAGCATAAATGGAGAGATTATTAAAAGAGAAGGAACAGATGAAGCCAATGGAAGTCATTCCATTGAGTGCCATTCTGATTTCGGGAGCAAGCACAACAACAGTAACAACAATTCCATCTGCAACTCCAGTGACACCACCAGAAGGGACAGCCGATCTCGCCAAATCCATGGAGAAAATGAACCTGCAAGAGACAGAAATCAACAAGCTGAAGAAGGAAGTTGACAACCTCCAGGAACTCAAAACTTCTTTCCAAACCAGTCCATCCAAAGAAAAGTAGGTAACTGAGCAGCTCAGGAAGGAACTACAGCAGCTCCAAAAGGAAATAGTGGTAGGGAAGACTTTGGCTGAAGTCAAAGAAAATGTATGGACATACATCACAAAGTCCATAAATGAAATCTGGCCCATGATCCAAATCATGTTTGAGCAGAATGAGTTGGTCCAGAGGAGAAAACAAGCCATTGAAAAGATCAGAGTAGAATTAGGAGATAGACCAACTCAGGCAAATGAGATCATCAAATTCCTAAATTCTAAGACCCGAGAAGAGCTAGAAGAGTTGAAGATTGAGGACAGAACATAAACCATCCTTGAAGTCAAAAGAGTTTTGACCAAGAGGGGATTATTGCTTCAACTAGAAGAAAAGGCTCAGACCATGGACCAGGGGGTACATAAATTCTTCATCAAAATCGAGACTCTCCAGAAGAAAGGTCTCCTTGGTCTGAAGGTTATTAATGATAAACTGATGACACTCCCAGATTACAAAAAGAGACTGTCTGAAGTGTCTAAAGATAGTTCAAAATTTGCTGACATACAAGGGAGCATCACCGGCAAAGCATTCCTGGATGCTCTTCAGTTGGACATCAGTATACAACATGAGATTCGATACATTTTCCTCACTAAGCCCACTTTCACCAAATATACGGAAATGGATGAAGTGTATCAGAGATTGCTCAAAATCACTGTGCCTAGTCATCTCAGATGGGAGGAATTGTGTGATTTGCTTGATTAGCAGATGAGCTGTCCAGGTCCAGTCACCTGTCCAGTCAGAAGAGGTTGTGAAAGAACCTTTCCAACGACCTACCCTAGAAACTCCGCATGCAGTTGTACCAAGTCATCAATCAATTTGATTAGTTAAATTAGTTAGGCTTAAAATAGAATGAGCATGTCCTGATCAGTTATGACAGGAACGTTTGTAATTTGAATTATAAATACTTCACCTTTCGAAGTATAGAGGGTTGTTAATCTTTACACCCTGATGCTATCAGACTGTAACATTTTTGAAGATATCTGCCATTAATAAAAGGAGGCACTTTTACAGGATTCTTGCGTGTATTCACCGGTGACGTTTATTCTCTAAGTTGAATGTTATCCTTGCTTTGTGATCATATTGTTTTCTGAAACTAATCTTTAAGAGTAACGCATGTTGCAGGATTTATATTGGATACCCTGTTTCCGACTTTAAAGATTTTAATGTTTATCTTCTGATGTTTTCAATTAAGAAATTCTTAACTGCTTCTTAGTTGAATTTATCTTTCTCATCTTTTCTTCTGTCCATCATTTAAGCTATTAAAGATACAGTGAGTATATTATCTCGCCCTGTGGAAGTTTTCCTTTATGTTTATGGTTTGTATCTCATGTTTATTATAACACAGACCCCATAGCCCAATGGAGGTGTAGACTGTCTCAACCAATTCAAAAACACTTTGACAACAAAACCTACAGATTTCTTTACCTAGCCTAATATCTAGAATTAAGAACATAGCTAAGTCATATAGAGAGATCCCTCTCTGAAGCTGGAAGGGATATATCCCATCTTTAAAAGTGGTTGGATAAAGTTACCTTTGTAGATTTCTTTTGTTTCAACCTCTAGGAAATTTACCAAGCGCTAACAGGCTACATGAGAGGTCGGTGTGCAAAAGGAATCTTTGCGCTTTTCTACAACATTTCTGACCTGTTTCTGTTGGATAGAAGGTGCTTGGGGCGAAGTTGTAGTGGTTGTAGTGTCATTCTATTCTACTTTTGAACAGATTGTGAAGAAGCTGAATTTGCAGTACGAGATACTACCTTGAGACACTTTTTAGGTGGAACAATTGTTGGAACTACCTCTGGTATTCTATAGAGATGACCCCCCAAGGTAAAAAGGACACTATGGGGTCGAGACTCATAAACAACATGGCGTCTCCACATATATGGTTGGCCCAAGAGAACATTACAGACATCCAGTGGGGCAACATCACATAATATCTAATCCTTGAAGGGTTGGATGCCGTATGAAATTAGACACTGTTGGCTGACACAGAGATTTCGTCATTGCCGAAGCCACCCGATGTTGGATTGTTGCGGGTGTGGTGTTGTTGAAAATCCCAACTATTTGATGGCCTTTGCTGAGATGAGGTTTTTCTCACTTCCTCTATCAAAAATAAAATGCAACAGGATTGCCTTCACCCACATCTGTGAATGAAAAAGGCGCTCCCCCTCTTCAGGATCTGTTGGTTCTTCTGGTTGAATTGTTGCAGTTGCGATAATAACAATGGGGTCTGCCTCAATGATTTTCCCTTTACCATTATTTTCATAATAAGATTCTGAATCAGGGTTCGACTCCTTGTCTTTGATCTCGGCCACCAATGACTGTTTTGAGCGACAATGATCGGTGTTGTGCCAGGGGCTTTTGTGGAAATCACACTATTTTCCAGTGTCCTTCTTTGTCTTCTTGTGACCTTTCTTTTCCTGTGTCTTGGAGTGGTTTTCGAGAGACTGTTTGTTAGGGATGACTTTGTCATACTTTGGTTGTTGCGGATTTGCAGACCCGAATTCCCATTTGTTCATGTGCTTAAATTTCTGCTCAATTTTAACATCATATCGATAAGAAGCACCGAGTGATGAGATGTCCAGAAAATCCATTTCAGTTTGGATGTATCTGTGTAAAGCCCCACGGTATTTCAGAACCAAATGTTGCTCGAAGTCTTTGATACCCAGCTTGGTGCGCAAGGTATGGAAGGTATTGGTGAACTCTGAAACTACTTGGCCCCTCTCTTTTCACAGTGTGGTCCATCTCATGTATTGGTTCTCATTGTTTCCAACAGGGTAATACTCTTCCTTTACCGCATCCACAAAAAAATTCCAAGTGGGATCGACCCCATATATTCCAGACTCCTTTGCGGAACTTTTCTCCCAGTAAGTTTCCCATCAATGTTTAACACGAGAGAGATATTTAAGGAGTGCGAAGGTGATCTTTTCCTTGTCGAAAAAATTGTGAACAGAGAAATAACCTTCTAGCATAGTTAAAGATTTTTCTAGGGCTTCTGCATCTATCTGTCCTTCAAATATAGGAATATCAAAATTAACTTGTACCTTGAAAGGAGAGGTGCCTCCAAAGTGGTCGCTTGATGAAGATGTGCCTGATGCTATCAGCAGGCGTTTAAGGATGTGGGAAAAATTCTCCATCATTTCGTCCCTCTGTCATGTGAGAGCTTGCTCAAGCAACATATTGATAGGATCATCTGCTCCATCGTTTTCTTTTTCTTCCGCCATTGAGGGTTTCTTGGATGTGCGAGAGCGATTGTCTTCAAGAGAGACAAGCTCGAGACCCAACTTGCTATACTCAGACCTCGTTGGGCACATGCACCAGAAAAACGATCAAGAGTAGCCTGCTCTGATACCACTGATCCAGATTATTTTCGGCACGAAATGAGAGCGGAGATATAACAAAGAAATGGGAAGAGATATCGCAGATATTCAATAATATAACATAAATTTATTAGAGATGCAACCATAAACATAGATATACAGTAATACACGATTTCTATTAGTGAAAGAAATGTACAGAGACTGTAAAAATACAGAGTGAAAGACTCGCTAGAATGGTGGCAACTTGTCTCTGAGAAGAGATGTGACAGCTACTCGCATTCGCAAGAAGATGATTACAATGAGGCTCTGAAGGCCTTTTTAAAATTAACTGAAATTACAAAAACCCTAGACATCCAAAAACCTAACCCTAGGAGATGAAACGCTAAAAGTCATATGGGCTCCGTTTGGGTAAGTGAGTACATTAAGCTCACGGGGTCGTAACTTTTGCATACGATCTCCGTTTTAGGCGTGTGATAGCTTATTGGAAAGGTATCCTCGACGAGATTCATTTTGGGGGCTCAATCATGCCTTTGGATATCATTGAGAACCTCTATCTTGAAAAACCTTCATTCGGGCCCTCAAAATGGCCCTGTAAATTAAAACCTGCTAAAAATAGTAAATTGTCAAATTTGCCAGAAAACTGTTTTGAGCCAGTTGGAAAAGGTGGGTGGCCACTGATATCCACCTGGATCAATCCTCCCTCCTTGGGAAGAAATGGTATCCATTGCATTGAGTTCCCAAAGGAGAGGGAAAAGCATTTGCTGAATTTGCATCTTGGTGAGCTTCTTGCCTTGCTGGAGACGTCGTGTTGCTCAATTTGTGGAAGTATGTCACGAACCTGTTGAGGCTAAGGATGTTCAACAAGTTGGTCTATGTGAGAGGACATTGTGCAGAAGGAATCTTTTCACTTTGCTACAACTTTGCTGACCTGTTTCTGTTGGATAGAAGGTGCTTGGGGAAAAGCTGTATTGGTTGCAGTGTCCTTCTGTTCCCCTTTTGAACAGATTGTGAAGAAGCTGAATTTTGTTGTATGAGATACTACCTTGCGACACTTTTTAGGTGGAAAAATAGTTGGAACTACCTCTGGTATTCTATATAGATGACCCCCCAAGGTAATAATGACACTAGGGGGTCGAGAATCATAAACAACATGGTGTCTCCGCATATATGGTTGGCCCAAGAGAACATAACATACATCCAGTGGGGAAACATCACATAATATCTCATCCTTGAGGGTTGGATGCCGTATGACAATCAACACTGTTGGATGACACAGAGAACTCATCCTTGCCAAAGCCACCCGATGTTGTATGGCTACGGGTGTGGTGTTGTCAACAATCCCAACTGTTTGATGACCTCTGCTGAGATGAGGTTTTTCTGGCTTCCACTATCAATAATAAAATGCAGCGGGGTTCTCTTCACCCACATCTGTGAATGAAAAAGGCGCTCCCCCTTTTCAAGATATGTTGCTTCTTCTGGTTGAATTTCTGTGGTTGCGACAATAGTAACGTGGTCTACGTCAATGATTTTCCCTTTACCAGTATTTTTAGAATAAGATTCTAAATCAGGGTTCGGCTCCTTGTCTTTGATCTTGACCACCGATGACTGTTTTGAGCGACATTCATCAGTGTTGTGCCAAGGGATTTTGTGGAAATCATACCATTTTCTGGTGTCCTTCTTTATCTTCCCGTGACACTTGTTTTCTTGTGTCTTGGAGTTGTTTTCGAGAGACTGTTTTTTAGGGCCATCTTTGTCATACTTTGGTTGTTGTAGATTTGTAGACCCGAATTCGCATTTGTTCTGATGCTTAAATTTCTGCTCAATTTTAACAACATATTGATAAGCATCACCGAGTGATGAGATGTCCATAAAATCCATTTCAGTGTGGATGTATCTGTGTAAAGCCCCACGGTATTTCAGAACCAAGTGTCACTCGGAGTATTTGATACCCAGCTTGGTGCGTAAGGTATGGAAGGTATTGGTGAACTCCATAACTGCTTGGCCCCTCTCTTGTCGCAGTGTGGTCCATCTCATGTACCGGTTCTCAAAGTTTCCAGCAGGGTAATACTGTTCCTTTATCGCATCCACAAAAAAATCCCTAGTGGGATCAACCCCATATATTCCAGACTCCTTTGTGGAAGTTTTCTCCCAGTAAGTTTCCCACCAATGTTTGACATGAGGGAGAGCTTTAAGGAGTGCGAAGGTGATCTTTTCTTTGTCGAAAAAATTGTGAATAGAGAAATAACCTTCTAGCAGAGTTAACCATTTTTCTAGGGCTTCTGCATCTATCTGTCCTTCAAATACAATAATATCAAAATTAAATTGTACCTTGAAAGGTGAGGTGCCTCCAAAGTGGCTTCTTGATGAAGATGCGCCTGATGCTATCAATGGGCATTTAAGGATGTGGGAAAAATTCTCCATAATTTCGTCCCTCTATTGCATGAGAGCTTACTCAAGAAACAGATTTATAGGATCGTCTGCTCCATTGTTTTCCTTTTCTTCCACCATTGAGGGTTTCTTGGGTGTGCGAGAGCGATTTTATTCAAGAGAGACAGCTCGAGACCAAAATTGCTATACTAATTGGGAACATCTATCTCTCAAGCAACAATAGTATATCTAAGGAAATTCTAGATCTAATACATTCAGATGTTTGTGGTCTGATGCCAGTCAAATCTCTAGGAGGTTCTCTTTACTATGTAATCTTCATAGATGATTACTCGAGAAAGACTTGGTTATATCTCTTGAAGACAAAGGATG
>ML792602.1:318593-329796 GCA_009831015.1 Picea engelmannii
AAATTGTTACATTTGTAACATTCCACTTCAGTGCTCAAGGATTCAAACCTATTGTAACTTCTTCTTTGTGTTTCACTAGGTCTTCTTGAATAACCCCTTTGTGTATGGCTCTCAAAGTAGTTATTGTTCCTATTGTTAGCTCTACAATTTACAAGTTTAAGTCCAAAATTATTACAAGCATAACATAAACCAAAAAATATAGTTTGATACCTRGTAGTTGAAGATCTTATGAAAGGAGGTGCTCTTATGAATCCTTCTTCTTCTTGAGGCCTGTCTATCTGTTGTTGATTTTGAAATCTGAATCTTCTCGGTGGAGGAGTGTCCCTGTAATTGTAACATCTCACTCTGGTGCATTGCGAAAACTTATTCTTTGAGGACACTTGCTCGCAAGTGATCCAGACTATTATGATATTAAAACATTTTTCCTTGATTATGATGTGTTATGGTACATGACATGATGTTCTACTGCACTGACATAGACAGGTGCTATTGACTCAGTTTTATTGAGTGTGCAGGGTTTTGGACCTATAGGATACAGAGGCATCGATGGAACCCCTTGGACTCTGGATTGAGTCAGGGAGTGTGCTAATTGGGTTGATTTATTTACTCTGATAGTTCATTGATTTGATGATATGATGTGAACATGTTCTGACACGATTGTTGATGATGCAGGCTGACAATAGCTTGTCGACCAGACTCACATATGGAGTAAAGGGGCCACACACAACTACCAGAGAGGTTGTGGGAGAGGTGTGGATAGCAGCCTTGTCACAGCCTACTAACACTCCCACTGTGGCTTGAACTGTAGGTTAACGATTACCTAGTTCAAGAGGACCCACGATGTCGTGAGGGCAGACTGCGACAGTCACTCACGATGATTCTAAGGGGCGCACAATAAGGCGGGGGGCCTTATTCCTTAGAGCCCTTAGTCTCCCACAAGTTCACCTTGCGGAGTGTTGACTCCAAGGGTTATATATGTCTACCAATCAGTCAAGTTGGCGAGTGGCACCCTTGGAGAACGTGGTGCATCCTGAAGGGCATGTCGCGTGAAAGAAACACAAGTTAGCGAGTGGCACCCTTGGAGCATGTGGTGCATCCTAAAGGGCATGTCTCGCAAAAGAAACAACCGAGGCGAGTGGCACCCTTGGAGCACGTGGTGCATCCTGAAGGGCATGTCGCATTGATGTTGAGGAAGGAACAAACCTAGATGGCCCTAATACATTTAACACCTTAAGAAATTCTTAAAACGACTTCCCTAAATAATTGTCGCCTAGTTCAGAATCTAAACCTAAGTCTAAAACTTCTCTATGGTAAAATTTTGTTTAGCCTTAAGAAAAAGACCCTATAAAAAAAATAAAAATAAAGATATAAACTAAAACCCACTTAAGTAATAGTTTTAGTCTTCTTAAATTTAGAGGGTAAAATGAAGAGAGGAATAATTTAATTAAAATCCGTGGTTTTAAATTGTAAAGAGGAAATCAATTATTTAACTTGTGGAAGTATAAAAAGATTTTAAATTAATAATAAAGGGAAAAGAGTAAATAACACAACTGCCATTTTGGCTCTAATGAAAAGGGGAAAGAAGGGAATAATAAGAATTAGGAAACTAAGTAATGGAGGAAACATAATAAAGGAAAGTTGGGAATTTATGGTAAAAAGCGAGGTCAACATAGTAAGGAATCTGCAATTAAGAACCTTCTAATTTGAGCTAATTTAGCAACTTCATTTTTAGGGAAATTATTTAAAACATGTAAGGGGATCTAGGAACACCTAGGAGGAAATTTAGGAGCAACTCTAGGTGGGTGAGGGAAATGAGTAAATTAATAATTTAAAGAAAATAATTATTTGGGAAAAGAGGGGGATGGACGACACTTGTGCGAAGGAGAATATTTAGAATATTTTTATTAAAACTTAATTTAAAAGTGATTTAGGGAAAGTGTGAGGTTTGGACAACTCTATAAAAGAAAGGGAAGATGAGGAAGAAAATGATCGACTATTAGCGAAACGTTACGCTGCCAGAATTGTGACTTGATTGATTACTTGTGAGGAGTTGGGATTTCTCAGCTCAGATAGGAGTGGTAGCTCGGCCTTGCGAGGCGAGATGGGAAGCTAGACGTACCATCTGGATAGTGTGTGACCCCTTTGCGGCTCGGGGGGCTAAGGGGGAAGCAGAGTACCCCTAGCAATTAACTGGGAGGTATCGGTGAGGTCTCGATGGTCGACGAGCAGGATGGGCACGGAACGACGAATGACACCTAGAGCAGGCATACATGCAAAGGTACGCTTTTCAGTTGAATGATAAAATGTTGTAGGATGTATGATTTAGATCTGCATTGTGTTTTTAAGTAGGTAAACTGATTATCTAGTTTCTTGACTAAATTTATTGCCTAGCTGAGTGACTGGTTGATTGATCTCTGTGACCTTCGTCTTCCCGCAAGTTGTGACCACCCGGTGGTGTTGACTGTGACCCTTGTGATTGTTTCCTCCGTCCCTAGCCCACCAGTCCTCGCCTGAGAATTCGGCCAGGAGCTTGATCTACGGTCGTCGCCTCGGCATTAAAAGACCTATGGATCTCAATGAACTTCTTTTCTGTGCAAGGATGGTGAAGCGAAGGACAAACCCATCCGTTGGCTACCTCTGTTGTTGTCCTTCATAGTTTGTTTTCTGGCGCCCTCTAGCAAAAAGTACCTCTACGTATGGATTATCTTGCTTCCTGATTGTGTATTTTTCTGTGCCTTGACTGATAGAATCCCTGTGATCCATTCGATGAGTTATCCTTATGGCCTTGGCGTTCTCTTACTGTTGGCTGTGTTGGATTGGTATCTTGGCGATGTAAAAGATTTAAATTCAGTCTGAACTTTATTTGTGTCCTGATAATGTAATAGATCTAATTTTAGTCGGCAAAATTTTATCAATATCCTGGTAATGTAGATCTTTAAATTGAGTCTGTTTTTTATAATCTGCATCCTGGAATGGTTTAAATTGCGTTCTTGGAAATTCTTTATAATTGTGTTTTATAATCTGTGTTTAAATTGCATCCCTGGAAATGTTTTATAATTGTGTTTTATAATCTGTGTTTAAATTGTGTTCCTGGAAATGTTTTATAAATGTGTTTTATAATCTATGTTTATAATTGCGTTCTTGGAAACATTTTATAATTGCGTTCTTAGATCTTTAAATTAAGTCTGGGTTTTATAATCTGCACCCTGGAAGTGTTTTATAGGCATTCTTGGCTTCTCCTGGAATTTTGGCTTGGTGTTTTTCTTCTGGTATGCCTTTAATGAATATTTAGACTCGCAGAATAGGCCGTTGGATTGAGAACGAGTTTCCTTCCATGGAGATTTGGTTGACCAAAGGAATAACCAGAGCATTAAAGAGGAACCGTGAAACTCGCCTTAGAGAAGATAAATCCTTTTTCTTTTTCTTCGCCATTCCTTGGATCAAATTCGTTGCTATTAACCTCCATGTTTTACCTGAAAATCTCCGCGTCTGGCATTGTTTAATGGCTTCAATAAAAATTGCTCTAGAACGATACTGTGTAATGAAATAAAACAATTTTCTCTGCGTTGGGCTTTGTTAATAACGATAAAAACTCTTGCTCGACGAATGGTACAGCGTGATGAAGGTAACATGATTTCCTCTGCATTGGGCAGTGGTTAATAATGGTATTAATGATTTTCTATGAGTTTGTATTACGTTGACTGTAGTAACCCTCCCCCGTGACCTGGGACTGAAAAAAAAAATATTGATAGAATTTAGACACAGGTTGCCTTGAAGGTATGCAACGAATTGTGGTGGGTCAGCTTTTACAAAATTTTTGCTAGCACAAAAATTTAGTGACGGTGGGTAYTGTACCACGACTTCCTTAATTCGACAAGCCTTTCCAGCTGCTGGAAACTATGGTTCTTGAAGGCAGTAGATACATCCCCYTTTCCCTGACAACGAACTCCTTGGACTGGCAGCGTTGGTGCCRGTTGCATTACAACGACCCTTTGGTTACTGAYAGAGACTCATGTCAAACCGCCTGYAATGATGCTTGGCTGTCTATGTTTTCCTAAATTATTTTATGACTGGAATGTATGATGATACTTGGCTGTCTACTTTTTCTTAAATKCTTTTATGACTGGAAGTGTATTATTATTAACCTTCTTCTTGAATTTTGGTTAAGAAAATCGTTGTCTTTAATGGTGGAAAATARCGATATCAATGCCATCTTAAACACAAGTTTTGTGATTGATGAGGGAATTGTTATATTGTACGATCTCAACGCGAATTGAATTTCCACCTTTCAGAGCTCCTGCAGTCTCATGTCCGCACATTTGGYTGATATCGTCGCCTTCAACAACCAACACGTTGAGGAGGTGCTRTCTGTCTGATTTATCTACATTGGTTGAGTTATTGCTRCAGTTCCACTAGAATCYRGGATAGTCTTACCTGTACGTTAGTTTTTTAAGACTGCTCTGTCTTCCCTGCCAATCTGTTTACTCCATCCAGTTCAGATTTTACAGTTTTACCGCATGAATAGTAATGTAAAAAKATTTCTTGTAGAGTCAAAATGGAGACTAGAAGGATGATTTGAGGGATATGAAGCTTGGGACTCTTTCAAGAGAACTTAATAGTAAATTCATTGTGAACGATAAATGGATGCTGGATAGAACTAGTAGTCACAATCTTTTACCATAATAGATAGCGGTTATGAAAAATCGTAACCAACTCCATCTCCACACTCCAGTCTTTGATTCCATAGAAGCTGTTGTTTTTGAAAATAATTATAAAAATAATACTTCCTTGACTTCCTTATTTACGGACAACATTCCTCCCTTCCTTGTTTAGCAAGGATGATTGGGTGGTAGGACCTAGTTATTATTAATTTTAGGTGCTCTTGTTTAGCTTGATATAACTTTAACTTTAAAACAACTTGATAGCATTAAATTCTCGAGTGATAATTTTATTCTTGAAAACCATGTAAAATTTTCTCGCTGGAATGGCCCTGACACTTTTTAACAGACTCTTTTTAAGGATTTTAGATAGTTGTCTTTGGGTATGAGATAGACCGCTTTTTGTAAGGTGTTAATGAGTTCCCTTATAGCCTTATGATTGAGATGGTTAAGGTTGTCTTAAGATGTCTCGCTAGAAAGATGTAAGTTGGGATTAAATTAGACTTGCCCCAATTTATCTAGAACTTAATGATTAAATGAGTTTGGTAAGTCTTGACTTAAGATAAGTTACACTTGCTAAGTTAGAGTGCATTTAATAATACAATTTCATTTTAATTATCCACGTCAGACTAGATAAATGGGTTGGACTATTGTGCGGTCAAGTAAGAACTTGCATTTTCTTGTTTGCCTCAGTTTAGCGACTTGCCGACCCATTGCATGGGGTGTGGGTGTAGTCTCCTTGTCCATGGGATTGTACTAGCGTGTCAGATTTTCTATAGAGTCTTCGATCGAGATAGGATGTGTGGTGCCAAGGTTGTCGACGTGTCTATCATCGGTGAGTGACATGATTCCTGATGAGGGAATCACGGTGCACCCTATTGGATAGAGGCGAAGGAGAACTTGGCCGGAGTCGGTGTGTTCTGTGTGAGTTCGTCGGGTGTTCCCATTATTTGGTGCATGGATAGAATGCCTTCGGGCGTTAGGTTGGTGTGCTTGAGGTTCTCGTCTTGCTCGTCTAGGCTGTGTTGTAAACATGGGGAGGTTTTCCCTCGACTGGTAGGCGAGGTCGTGTTGTGTCGGATGGGTAGTTGATCCTCCAGGTTATTTAGGTTCATGTTTTGCCCTGTCTCCCTTATGTTGGTGTATGGAGTCCTAATTGTTGTTGTTTGTCTATGAGCGTGGTGCTCGCCTTCAGTTGTGTCATATAGCTGTAATCGTTGTTGTTCTCCTATTTTGTCAAAAAAAATAAAATTGCACTGTTGTTTCACTTGTAGTCACATCGGAGGGGCAATGACATATGGTATCAGAGTGGGTTCAACTCTGCGACTGTGGATCGCCAGGCTTTCCACTGCAGTAAACCCGTGATTCTTAACCCTTGCGATAAGTAAAAAACCTTAATGTGTCCTCGTGGAGATTTCATTTAGAGGGCACCCCCAAGGGTCCCAACGTGCTATAGCTAGTACCGGTAGCACCCTCCTAGATCTCAAGAGAGATGAGTTCCAGCGTCCATGAGTGTCACGGATGGTGGTGTCTTCGATTCTTATTTGTAGTGCGAGGCGTGTGCTTCACACTTCATGTTTACGACCTCCAGCATGAAGGGCCACCTGGTGGTCTCGACCTCAAGGGAGTGCTCTTTTATGGCGGAAGATGCTCCTGCCCCTTATGAACTTGGCCGTCGGTGACGTGTCATGGGAATTGTTTGAGGGACAGTTCTGGGAGAGGTATGTTTTTGAGGAATTCATTGAGCATCAACTCAACGAGTTCAATGCCTTGTGATGAGGTAGCCACACGATGCTCGAGTACAAGGCTCATTTGGGAGCTGCTTGATATGCTCCGCACCAAGTTACCCAGAAACGTAAGGTCAAGAAGTTCGAATTGGGCCTTATTGTTAGAATTCATTTTCCACTTCGGGAACTAGGAGTACTGGACCGAAGAAGGGGTGTGGGAAGTATGGAAAGCCACACTGCCAGCACGACTACCCTGTGGAGAGGACCAGAGCATTCAGATCCGCTAGACCCACTACCGTGGGAGATATGGGCAAGTCCCATTGGATACATGCAACGGTGAATAACCTCTTGGCAGAGCAGCAGTCAACGGTGCTCGATACGACAGGTACCGTCACTGACCAGACCCGCAGTATTTTGGTAGATCCCGATGCTACCGAGAGTTTCATTTCTAGTGCAATGCTAAAAAGGATTAAAGTAAAGGTAGTTGAACAAGACAAGTTTAGCTTCATAGAGATGGATTCGGGAGCCAACCAGAAGTTTGGAGGAAGGGTTGCGGGCTGTGTCCTTAACCTGGGAGATTTTGTCACCAGGGCCAACTTGTACATCACGAACTCAGGGTCTTATGGCGTCGCGATAGGTATGGACTGGTTGGGATCGCTTGAGGCATTAGTTAACTGTAATACAAAGCAGTTGAGCTTGGTCGATGACGAGGGATAGAGACGTGTGATTATAGGACGGAACCAGGGAGTTTCCTTGAGGTTCATCTCCTCCTTACATCTATGGAAGAGCATGCGCAAGGGGTGCAAGCTTTATGTGATCCTTGCGTTAAACGAGAAGGGAGTAACAGAAGGTCTAGAACACCTTTCGGTGGTGAAGGAGTTGTAGAAGTATTTCCAAAGAAGTTACTTGGGATTCCGCAGGAGAGGGAGTTGGAGTTTACCATGGACCTGAAACCAGGGACTGAACTGATAGCAAGGATGCCTTATTAGGATGTCGACCCTGGAGTTACAAGAGTTGAAAATGCAACTGAAGGAGTTGCTAGACCTAGGAATGATACATCCTAGTGTGTCACCATGGGGTGCACCTGTTATGTTCATACAGAAGAAGGATATATCGTGGAGGCCTTGCATTGACTATCATCAACCAAACAAGGCCACGATCAAGAATCAATATCCATTTCTGAGGATTAATGATCTGTTCGATCAAATGAAGGGTGCGACGGTGTTCTCCAAGATCGATTTGTGATCAGGGTATCACCAGTTGCAGATCAAGGAGGATGACGTCCCTAAGACCACCTTTAAGATGAGGTTTGGACATTACGAGTTTACAGTTTTTCCGTTTGGGTTGACAAATGCCCCATGAGTATTTATGAGTTTGATGAACGGGGTGTTCCATGAGTACTTGGACAAGTTCATCCAAGTATTCATTGACGATATTTTGATCTACTCTCGGACGATAGAGGAGCATGACGAGCACTTGCGCTTGGTACTACAGTGTCTGCGAGAGCACAAACTATGTGCGAAACTATCCAAATGCTCTTTTTATCAATCGAAGATTCACTACTTAGGGCATGTCATTTCCGACGAAGGCATCGTCGTGGATCCGACCAAGGTTGAGGCTATTATGGAATGGACTGCCCCGACGAATGTCACAGAAGTGCGTAGTGTTATGGGTTTAGCAGGATACTATCGACAGTTTGTCGAGGGATTTTCAAAGATAGCAAATCCGATCACGGAATTTCAGAAGTAAAACAAGAAGTTTGTTTGGACCGAGAAATGTGCGGAAGCATTTCAGAGGCTTAAAGAGTTGTTGACAAAAACGCCGATACTAAAAGTCCCTGACATGGACGCGGACTTCTTGGTATGCACTGACGCATCCAAGGAAGGTTTAGGCGGAGTCTTGATGCAAGACAGACGAGTGATTGCTTACATTTCGAGGAAACTGAGAAGGCATGAAGAGAACTACACGACGCATGATTTGGAGTTATTAGCCATCGTTTATGCCTTGAAGGTTTGGAGACACTACCTTGTTGGACGGAAATTTGAATTAAACACTGATCATTGTGGACTACAACACATTTTTATGCAAAGCGACCTGAACACGTGACAACGGCGTTGGTCGGAATTGCTTAGCGAGTACGACTTTGAGATTACTTACATAAAGGGAACAGTGAACCGAGTGGCGGATGCTTTGATTCAGAGACCACACATATTTTCGGTGTTTCCTCTTCAGACGAATCTACGTGAGAATATTCTCACTTTACAGCGTGATGATGATTGGTACAAGGAGGTCGAGGGTTTTATCAGGCAAAACACCATGGTGGTACCATGATACAAGGGTTTTTCATTTGATAGCGATGGGTTATTGAGGTTTAGAAGTCGGATTTACGTACCGCCAAACGACAAGTTGAGGATGTTGATCATGAACGAGGCTCATAGAGCAATTTACATGGCTCACCCAGGAGTCACGAAGATGAGGGTAGACCTTAAACCCTTATTCTTCTGGAAGGGAATGAAGGCCGACATAGCCAACTTTTTGGCTATATGTCTAGAGTGTCAACAGGTAAAGGTTGAACATAGACACCCAACAGGATTACTTCAACCACATGCCATTCCAGAATCGAAATGGGAAGTTATTTCGATGGATTTTATTGTTGGATTGCCACTGACGGCAAGGAGACATGACTCGATTTTTGTAGTAGTAGACACTTTGACGAAGAGTGCTCACTTTATTCCTGTGCATATGACGTATCAGACACCTGAAATAGCTAGAGTTTTCATCAGTGAGATTGTGAGGCTGCATGGCGTACCTAAGAGGATTATATCCGATCGAGGATTGGTGTTTACTGGTCGATTTTGGACGAGTTTCCAAGAGGCCTTGGGAATCCAACTTAACTTTAGTACTGCGTATCACCCAGAGACTGACGGACAGACCGAACGAATGAACCAAACCTTGGAAGACACGTTGCGCATGTACGTGATGGACCAACCAAAGCGTTGGGAGGAATTCTTGCCACTAGTGGAGTTCGCTTACAACAATAGTTACCAGAGCACCATTAAGATGGTTCCTTTCGAGTTTCTTTACGGGAGACTATGTCGGACGCCCTTGAGTTGGGATCGTCTTGAGGATAGGGTCCTGGTGGGACCAGAAGCGATCCAAGAAATGGAAGAGCAAATGCAAACCATAAGACAAAGGATTAAAGAAGCACTGGATCGACAGAAGAGTTATGTTGATGCGCACCGAGTCGACCGTAGTTACGAGGTCGATGATCGAGTCTTCTTACGGGTTAAACTGTATAAGAGTTCGATCAAGTTTAGGAAGGGAGATAAACTCTCTCCTAGGTTCGCGGGACCTTTCGAGATTGTGGAGAGAAAGGGGCCCGTGGCCTATCGACTAGCCTTTCCTGATTCCTTGAGGTATATGCATGATGTTTTTCATGTATCTTTTTGAGACATTACATTAGTGATCCTACACATGTGATTGAGATGAGTTCCTTGCAGGTATCGGATGAGGGAGCACTCACGGTTGAATCAGTCCACATATTATATCATCACGTTCGACAGTTAGAACGTCGAACGATAGATCAGATCAAGGTCCAGTGGGACAATTATAGTCCGCACTCGGCGACCTGGGAGGACGCATATGATATGTGCCAGCAGTTTCCATTTTTCTTTGATAGATAGACATATGATACTTTGATACACTTATTTCGGCATTTATACTGAGAAACTTCGGGAGGAAGTTTAGACCAAGAGGGGGTGTATGTAACATCCCGCTCTGTTGTACTGCGAAAACTTATTCTTTGAGGACAATTGCTCGCAAGTGATCCAGACTATTATGATATTAAAACATTTTTCCTTGATTATGATGTGCTATGGTAGATGAAATGATGTTTTACTGCACTGACATTAACAGGTGCTATTGACTCAGTTTTATTGAGTGTGCAGGTTTTTGGACCTTGAGGATGTAGAGGCATTGATGGAACCCCTTGCACTCTGGATTGAGTCAGGGAGTGTGCTAATTGGGTTGATTTATTTATTGTGATATTTCATTGATTTGATTATATGATGTGGACATGTTCTAACACGATTGTTGATGATGCAGGCTGACGATAGCTTGTCGACCAGACTTGCATATGGAGTAAAGGGGCCACACACGACTACCAGAGAGCTTGAGGGAGGGGTGTGGACAACAGCCCTGCCACAACCTACTAGCACTCCCACTGTGGCTCGAAATGTAGGTTAACAATTACCTAGTTCAAGAGGACCCATGATGCCATGAGGGAAGACTGCGACAGTCGCTCATGATGATTCTAAGGGGCACGCAATAAGGCGGGGGGGCTTATTCCTTAGATCCCTTAGTCTCCCACAAGTTCACCTGGCGGAGTGTTGACTCCAGGGGTTATAGATGTCTACCAATCAGTCAAGTTGGCGAGTGGCACCCTTGGAGCACGTGGTGCATCCTGAAGGGCACGTCGCATGAAAGAAACGCAAGTTAGCGAGTGGCACCCTTGGAGCATGTGGTGCATCCTGAAGGGCACGTCACACAAAAGAAACAACCGAGGCAAGTGGCACCCTTGGAGCATGTGGTGTGTCCTGAAGGGTACGCCACATTGATTTTGAGGAAGGAACAAACCTAGATGGCCCTAAGACATTTAACACCTTAAGAAATTCTCAAAACGACTTCTCTAAATAATTGTCGCCCAGTTCAGAATCTAAACCTAAGTCTAAAACTTCTCTAGGGTAAAATTTTGTTTAGCCTTAAGAAAAAGACCCTATAAAAAAATAAAAATAAAGATATAAACTAAAACCCACTTAA
>ML792602.1:362227-374582 GCA_009831015.1 Picea engelmannii
TATTCCTCTACTTAAATTTATGCTTGATTTTGATAGAATATTGATAAGAAACTCCCAATGAGGAGATGTCCAGGAAATCCATATCTATTTTGATGTACCTATGTAGGTTGTTAGGATACTTCAAAACCAAGTTCCCCTCAGAGTCTCAGATGCCCATGTTTGAGCACATTGAAGATACTAGTGTACTATGACACCATATGGTCTCTCTCCAAATGTAAAGTTGTCGATCTCATGTACCAGTCATCATCATTCCCAGTAGGGTAGAATTCATCCTTAAGGGAATCAACACAAGTTTCCCAAGTGGGTTACATCCTGAATGTTGTAGACTCATGTACATCATGTATGTTACAGTATTGTTTGCACCAATATTTGACATGGTGAAGGGCCTTAAGGAGTGCAGAATCAATATTTTTTATCTTTGAAATTTTTCGAACAGATTAATAAACCTCTAACAGATTTAACCATTTCTGAAAAGTATCTTCATCTATCTTTCCTTCAAATAAAGGAATTTCAAAGTCAACTTGTACATTGAAGGGTGTCACACCTCCAAAATGGTCGCTTGTTGAAGGTGTATTGATCGTTGTTGGCAGTTGTCAAAGGATTTGGGTGAAACTTTCCATCATCTTGTTCCTTTGTCACATGATGGATTCCTCGAGAAATAGCTTGATAAGATCTCCTACTTCGTCATCTATGTTTTCATCTGCCATGGGAGACTGCTTAGGAAGATGAGAGTGGTGTTCCTTAAGAAAAAATTGTTTGAGACCCAACTCTCTATACCTTGAAATCATCAGGGACATGCATTATGAATCAATAAAGAGAAGATTGATCCAATGCCACTGATGTGGATTGTATAGAGAATGGAATGAAATGCATGAATATGAATGGAAACACACACATGAAAATATTGTAGGGAACATAGTAGTATATTGAGAACCACTTTCTCTTAATAAATGAAATAGGAAAAGACCGTGAAATGCAAATAAATACAACCTAGCTAGAATGGTGGTAGCTTGTCTATTAAGAGAGAGGTGTCAACAATGCTCATTCACAAGAAAAAATTGCAATAGGTTGAAATTGTCTTTTAACATAAAGTACTAAACCCTAAATATCCAAAAATCTAACCCTAGGAGATGAAGCACCAAAAGGATTGTTGGCCCTAAGGTGGCGAGTTGATACCTCAAATTCCCGTGGGTGAAATTTTTGCATATGATCTTTGTTTGAGGTGCACAATAGCTGGTTAAAAATATGTAACTGAGGACTAAAATTTTTGGCAAGCCTAAGCATTCCATGAAAACCTCAAGCCCCAAAATGCCAAAACACATCATTTAAGGCCTCAAAATGGCCCCAAAAGTTTAGGACCTGAAAAACTATAGATAAAAAAACTATTAGGATGGAGAATTTTGTTGCATCAGTGGAAGAGGTGGGTGGCCAATGATGTCTGCTTAGATTAAAACGACATTGGTATTGTTGCAATATGGTTGAAAAAATATATAAAAGTTCATCCCAAGAATTTCTTGTGATGGTTTTAAGGCCCCAAATTGAAATCAATGTAAATTTGTTGATACTCCTCATAATTTTTATTATGACCCCAAAACTGAGATGCCATGTCCACTCTACTTCTAACAACACTAATACTGCTACAATATCACAAGTGCTTTAAGTCACAACTTAAAATGATTGTAACTTGCATGATAGTTCTCAAAATCTCTATCATTAAACCAATTCTGAAATGTTGTGACCACTCTACTTCTAATGATATTGAGACTACTGGAATTTGATTCATAAATAAAGATATAATTGTGTAGCAAGAATTTCTCACAAGGTTTTTGGGCCATGAATTAAAATAGTCGTAACTTCTATGATACTTATTAGAATTTTTGTTATGTCCCCAATTTTAAATTTTCATGATCACTATGTGATGTAGCCCCCCTATCCCTCCTCAGGGTTGCGCGACCTCCCGGTCAGGATATTCTAGTTTGGGAGCCGAAATGGCTCTGCTGGTCCTGAACTAGAACCCTTCGAATGAACACACACACACACAGGTCCCTCCACAAATGCTCAATTGAATTTTCCAAGCGTCGAGGGCGAGATCCTATAGTACATGACCAAGATTCGTGACCGTGCCCTTATCCTTCCTGCCTTTCGCTATTTTTTGGTTCGAGGTATTGAAGCACCAAGAACTCTACCCTCCAACTTGCGATGCCTGAGTTCGCAAAATCATCTGACCTCGTTATTTTGTGATCTCGTGACTCGGGGTCTTGGAGCACCAAGAACACTGCCTTCCAGCTGGTGATGTCTGAGTTCGCGAAACAGACAACCCTCGCTATCTTGCGATCTCGCGACTCTGGATTTTGAAGCACCACGAACACAACCTCCCAACTCATGATGTCTGAGTTCGTGAAATGGACAGTCCTCACTATCTCATGACTTGGAGGTTTGAAAAAAACAAGGAACTCTGCTTCCTGGTTCACGATATCCGAGTTCACGATGTGGACCAACGGTCCAAATCCACCTGTGATCGACTGTTCAGATCAAATCACAGTCTCACAACTTGGAGGTTTGAAAAACAAGGGACTCTGCCTTTCAGTTCACAATATCCAAGTCCGCGAAATGGGTCGACTCTGCTATTTCGTGATCTCGCAACTCAAGGTTTTGGAAGACAAGACCTCTATTCCTCTGGTTGGCGATACTTGAGTTCGTGAACTGAACCAATGGTCTAGATCTATCTGAGATCGATGGTCATTGTTCCTCCTGAGATTTTGGACTTCAAGTATCCCCCGTCGCTAATCTCCTTGCAGCTCCACCTTATCCAACGGTTTGCGAGGTTTCAGTATTCCTCCTCCGGGAATCTCCACCGCCCATTCAGATCTTTGAAATCCTCTCACTTGGATCTATGCAGCGTTAAATTCTGTGCTCCTCCTTCTAATCGGATGATCCGCGGAAATCCCCACAATGATCCAATGCTCAAGGGAGTTCTTCCTCCTAAGATTTTACTCGACTCTGACTTAGAAGATTTTCTAAGTCTGTGAAGACTCAATCTTCGTTCCTTCTAAGGAATAAATTCCTAGTCTCGACAACACCTTTTGAAGTGTTATCCCTCCTGAGCTTTGTCTGGTTCAGATTTCGATCTCCCGCACACTCCTTGCGTCTGAGGGATTTCGATAGCACAGATTCACGATGTTTTCTCTCTGGCTCAATGCACACCTTGCAGAGCTCCAAGTGAAGAGAAAAACAACTCCACAACGTTCCTCCCTGGCTTGATGCACACCTTGCAGAGCTCCAAATGAAGAGAAATAATTGAAACTGTCAAAATCTCACAGTTCCATTCACTTGTTTATAAAACAGAAAACAATAGGAAAATACACAGTCTAAGCACAACACATTTGGATCAATTTTCCATTTTGTTCTATTCATAAGTGCCCACTGGCTACATAACACATACAAACTATAGTAACTCCAAAAGCTGAGATTTTCTGCTCACTCATAGTTCTCTCACAGATCAATTTCTCTCTTTTCTCTACCTGTCGCTAACTGGGCTTACAAAATTTTTCCTAACTCAAAATGTTCCTAGGGTTTTTCCTGCTACTTGCCTACTATAAACCTTATCCTACGCTATCTTAGTCTAGTCGTATTCCAGAGCCGAAGTGGAAACTTCTTCTCTGTTTACAATTTCAAAAACTTGCTTCAAAGGGAAAAACCCGGCACCGGTTCAAGCGTGCCTCCGAAGGTGAATTTCGGCATTGTGTGGAGGCATATCTCTAAATTGTTTGTGACTTCTCACGTTGAAGTTTCGAAGGAACTCTCACGTGTTGGGTGGTCCCACCTCTGCACGCTTTCCAACGATGCTCCTGCATCATACTCCCCTTGACAAAAATTCATGGACTCCTGTCCATGAGTTCCTCTACTGACTTTCCCTGCTTCTGGATAACATCTTCGTTTTCCCAACTGGCGTCTTCTATTGTTCATCCCTTCCATTTGACCAGATACTCAAAATAAGTCTTCCTCATTGTCTTCTTGCCAATCCTTTGATCCAGAATATTCTCCATCTGTAGCTTCTCTGCCATAGGCATCTGCTTCTCCCACTAAATCTTTCCTTGATATTATGATCCTTCTGTGTCATGTTTCCTATAAGGGTATAGGTCCGAGACTTTGAATATGGGTGAAATGCCCACACCATTTGGCAACTCGATCTCATAGGCGTTTGCATCAAACTTCCTCAAGATCTTACAGGGTCCTATCTTCTTCATCTTCAATTTGTTATATGTTCCCCTAGGGAACCTTTCCTTCCTGAGATGTGCTAAAACTTGATCTCCCACTTCAAATTGAAGTTCCATGCGATGTTGATCAGATCTGTGTTTGTATTTCTAATTAGAACTCTGTAATTGTTCTTTGATCTGACTATGGAATCTCTGCATTTCAGCAGCAAAATCCTCTGCTCCAGTGCTTCTGATCTCTCCCCGTTCTAAGTCCCTTAACTCAGACACTCCCCTGGATTTCATTCCATATAGTATTTGGAATGGGCTCCTACCAATGCTTCTGTTTGGTGAGTCATTGTATGCAAATTCTACTTATGGCAGAATCTGATGCCACTGGTTATGATGTTCAGTAACCAGACTTCTTAATAAGTTCCTCAGACTTCTATTTACCACCTCAGTTTTCCCATATATATGAGGGTGATAAGTTGAGCTAAAGGAAAAATATGTCCCCATCTTCTTCCACAGCGTCCTCCAAAAGTGACCAACAAATTGTGTGTCTCTGTTTGAGACAATACTCTTGGGTAGACGGTGAAGTCTCACAACTTCTCTGAAAAACAGATTTGCAACATGTGTTGCATCACTCATCTTATGGCATGGGATGAAATGTGCCATCTTTGAAAATCTATACACCACCAAAAATATGGAATCAAATCCTCTTTGTGTTCTTGGCAATCCCAACACAAAATCCATGCTTATTGCATTCCAAGGCCTCTCTGGTATTGGCAATGGTTGATACAATCCAGTGTTTTGTCTTTTCCCCTTTGCATGTTGGCATATTCTACATCTGTTTACCAACTTTATCACATCTGTTCTCATACCTGGCCAATAGTATGAACTGCTCAATTGTGCAAACATTTTATCGTGGCCGAAATGTCCAGCCAATCCTCCACTATGCTTCTCCTTCAGAAGATTGTCCCTCATTGAGCATCTTGGTATGTACAATTGATTTCCTTTGAACAACAATCCTTCCTGGACCATATACTATGTCCACTGACTTCTATCTCTTAGTACATGGCTTGTACATGCTTTGTATGCCTCCTTGAAATCTGTATCATCACAATACATATTCTTAAGGCATTCAAACCCTAAGGTCTTCACCTAGAATTCTTGCAGAATTAAACATCTCCTACTTAATGCATCAGCAACCTTGTTAGCATTCCCAACAATATGTTTTATGACAAAAGTAAAATTTTGCATAAATTCAACCCATTTTGCATGTCTCTGATGCAGTTTTTCTTGTCATGTTATGAATTGTAAAGCTTGGTTATTGTTGTACAAGACAAACTCTTTCGAGACAAGATAATGCCTCCATTTCTTCAATGCTTGAATG
This sequence comes from Picea engelmannii, assembly GCA_009831015.1. Taxonomy (NCBI): domain Eukaryota; kingdom Viridiplantae; phylum Streptophyta; class Pinopsida; order Pinales; family Pinaceae; genus Picea; species Picea engelmannii. The sequence goes on from ML792602.1 coordinate 367,814, forward strand.
ATGGCATAAAATTCTTTGTCATATGTGGAGTATTTCCTCTTAGTCTCATTCAACTTTTAGCTGAAATAGGCAACAGGCCTGTTATCCTGACTCAGAACAACTCCTATTGCAACTCCACTTGCATCACATCTCACCTGAAATGTCTTCCCAAAATTTGGCAAGATCAGAATTGATCATTTTGTTATCTTCTCCTTCAATATATTGAAGCTCCTTTCAACCTCCTCTGTCCATTTAAAGGACTTGTGTCGCTTCTTTACTGTATCCATCATTGGCGCATAAATTCCACTGAAGTCTCTAATTAACTTTCTATAGAAACTTGTTAAACCATGAAAGCTCCTTACCTCGAACATGCTCCTTGGTGATGGCCATTCTCTGATTGCTTTCACCTTCTCTGGATCCATCTTCAATTCATTCAAAGATATCACAAAACCCAAGTAAATGAGCCATGTCTTCATAAAAGAGGACTTCTTCAGATTGATCAGCAACTTCTCCTACTATAGCCTCCTCATTACTAGCATTAGGTGCCTCAAATGCTCCTCTTTTGTCCTGCTAAAGACCAGTATATCGTCCAGATATACAACCATGAACTTGCCAATGAAATCTTTTAGAATTGCATTCATCATCCTCATAAAAGTGCTCGGGGCATTCCTTAAGCCAAATGGCATAACTAGCCATTCATACAAGCCTTCATTCGTCTTAAAGGTTTTTTTCCATTCATCACCCTCTCTCATCCTGAACTGGTGATATCCACTTTTCAGATATATCTTAGAAAATAAATTTTCTCCACTTAATCAATCCATTAAGTCATCCATTCTTGGTAAAGGAAATCTATACCTAATGGTGATCTTGTTGATGGATCTCGAGTCTATGCACATTCTCCATCCTCCATCTTTCTTTGGGCTTAACACAGTTGGTACTACGCATGGGCTCAAATTTTCCCTGACCAAATCCTTATTCAACAATTCTTGGACTTGGCTCTTCACCTCCTCATTTTCTCGAGGTGTTAATCTGTACGTTGCCTTGTTCGGCAGGCTTGCTCCTGGTATCAAGTTGATATGATGACTGATACTCCTGATGGGTGGCAATGAGTTTGGCAGCTCATCCACCACTATATCAGCAAAATTATCCAACAGCTCCTAAACTTCTTCAGGAAAATCATCCATTGATGTACTAGTAAGGATGACTCTGGGCTTCCTCACCACAACGAACTGCATCTCCTGTTCTTCCTTGGCTTCTTTCAGGAGTTCCTTCCCACTCATGAGAAGTATGCTTGTGTTGGCTTCCTCTTTCGCTCTCTTCTCCTCCATTGGAAGTAACATATGTGTCCTACCATTCTTCTCCAATGTGTATGTATTCTTACTTCCATCATGAATGACATTTCTATCATACTGCCATGGTCTTCCCAACAAAATGTGGCATACGTCCATGGGAATTACATCACATGTGATTTCATCTTTATATTCTCCTATTTTAATTGCAACCAGGCATTGTTTAGTAATCATTACCTGGTGTCCTTTTTGCATCCATGAGACTTTGTATGGCCTTGGATGTGCAGTTGTCTTTAGATCCAATTTCTCCACCATCTCTGTGGATACTATATTGTCAGTGCTCCCATTGTCAATGATCACCTTGCATACTTTATCCTTAGTCTTGCAAGTTTTCCTGAAGAGATTGTTCCTCTGCACTGGATTTTCAATTTCTGCCTCTGGTTTTAAGAGAAATTTTCTCAACATCAGGGATGCTCCATCCTCTGCTCCTTCTTCCTCAACATCTCGTCATTGTGCTTCTGAAATGTGGGCCTCTCCTCCTTCCTTCTTCTTCTCGGGACATTCCCAAGACATGTGCCCTATCTTTCCATGGTTATAGCACCCTACTCCTCTTCTGCCTCTTCCCCTAGAAGAATTTCTTCCACCATTTTGTCTTCCTCGTGAACTTCCTCCTCGTTCCTAGTGATTGTGTGGTTTCTCAGCCTCATCCTTAGACTGATGTGCTCTGTGACTGTTAAATCCCTTACTTTTTCTTGGGATCGAGCCTTTACCTCTTCCTCGCTGGTTCTATTTTTTGGCCATCTTCTCCTCTGCCTTCAGCGCAAACTGATAAGCATCTTCCACAGTCCTTACTGACATCATGCTCAGCTCGTCCTGGAATTCATATCTCAAGCCATTTACATATCTAGCGACTTTTTCTTCGTCTCTCTCCCTTTGTCCAGTTCTGATGTTCAACTTGTAGAACTCCTCGGTGTACTCCTTGACTGTCATTCCTTTCTATCTCAGGTTCTGTAGCTTCTTGAACAGATTGATCTGGTAGTCCTTGGGTATGAACTTAGCCTTTAGCTTGGCTACCATCCTGTCCCAACTCTTTATCCTCTGTTTGCCTTTACCTCTCCTCTCAGCCTGCAGTTCGTCCCACCACAATGTTGCATGCCCTTTTAGCCTGGCGACTGCTTGTTTCACCTTCTTTTCCTCATTGACATCTTCATAGTCGAAGTGTTTGTCCATGGACCTTATCCAGTCCAACAGTTCTTTGGCATCTAGATTTCCCTCATACATGGGGACCTCTATCTTAGATCTACCTCCCAACTTGGCAACTGCTCTCAACAAACGTTCTTCTGCAGCATCCTCTCCTGCAACTTCTTCAACCTCAAACTCTTCACTTTCTGCATCACTGACATCCCCAACGTCAGGTGCTCTTCTCTGTGCTGCTTCCATTTCCTCCATTCGGGCGCGAAACTCTCGCATCTCCCTTTCTACATCACGATTGTCTAAAGGTGGATCTCGTCTTCTTGGCGGCATTGTGTTGACTATCTGTCACACACAGAGTATAGCTCTGATTTTTTTGTCTCCTTCTTTTTCCTCCTTCGCCTGAAATCTACAGATGAAAAATGTGCTATGATACCACCTAATGCAACCCCCCTATCCCTCCTCAGGGTTGTGCAACCTCCCGGTCAAGATCTTCTAGTTCAGGAGCCGAAACGGCTCTGTTGGTCCCGAACTGGAACCCTTCGAACGAACACACACACACACAAGTCCCTCCACAAACGCTCAATTGAATTTTCCAAGCGTCGAGCACGAGCTCCTATAGTACACGACCAAGAGCTGTGACCATGCCCTTATCCTTCCTGCCTTTCACTATTTTGTGGTTCGGGGTATTGAAGCGCCAAGAACTCCGCCCTCCAGCCCACAATGCCCAAGTTCGCGAAATGATCTGACCTTGTTATTTCGTGATCTCGCGACTCGGGGTCTTGGAGCACCAAGAACACTGCCTCCTAGCTCGCGATGTCTGAGTTCGCAAAACGGATAGCCCTCGCTATCTCGCGATCTCACGAATCAGGATTTTGAAGCACCATGAACACTACCTCCCATATCACGATGTTCGAGTTCACGAAATGGATAGTCCTCGCTATCTTGTGACTCGGAGGTTTGAAAAAAATAAGGAACTTCGCTTCCTGGTTCAGGATATCCGAGTTCACGATCTGGACCAATGGTCCAGATATGTCTGTGATCGACGGTTCATATCAAATCGTCGTCTCATGACTAAGAGGTTTGAAAAACAAGGGACTCCACCTTCTGGTTCATGATATCCGAGTCTGCGAAATGGTTCGACTTCGTTATTTCGTGATCTCGCAACTCTGATTTTTGGAAGACAAGACCTCTATCCCTCTGGTTGGCGATACCTGAGTTCACGAACTGAATCAACGATCCAGATCTATCTGAGATCGATGGTCATTGTTCCTCCTGAGCTTTTGGACGTCAAGTAGCCCTCGTCGCTAATCTCCTTGCAGCTCCACCTTATCCAATGGTTTGCGGGGTTTCAGTGTTCCTCCTCAAGGACTCTCCACCATCCGTTCATATATTTGAACTCCCCTCATCAGAATATATGCAGCGTTAAAGCCTGCGCTCCTCCTTCCAATCGGACGATCCGTGGGAATCCCCACAATGATCCAATGCTCAAGGGTGTTCTTCCTCCTGAGCTTTTAATCGACTCCGACTTAGAAGGTTTTCTAAGTCTGTGAAGACTCAATCTTCGCTCTTTCCAGGGAATAAGTTCCTGGTCTCAACAACACCTTTCGAAGTGTTATCCCTCTTGATCTTTGTCTGGTTCAGATTTCGATCTCCCGTGCACTCCTTGCGTCTAAGGGATTTCGATAGCTCAGATTCACTGTGTTTTCTCTCTGGCTCAATGCACACCTTACAGAGCTCCCAGTGAAGAGAAAAACAACTCCACAACATTCCTCCCTGGATCAATGCACACCTTGCAGAGCTCCAAATGAAGAGAAACAATTGAAACTACCAAAATCTCACAGTTCCATTCACTTGTTTATAAAACAAAAAACAACAGGAAAATACACACAGTCCAAGCAAAACACATTTGGATCAATTTTCCATTATGTTCTATTCATAAGTGCCCACTGGCTACATAATACATACAAACTACAGTAGCTCCAAAAGCTGAGATTTTATGCTCACTCGCAGTTCTCTCATAGATCAATTTCTCTCTTTTCTCTACCTGTCGCTAACTAGGCTTACAAACTTTTTCCTAACTCAAAATGTTCCTAGGGTTTTTCCTATTACTTGCCTACTCTAAACCTTATCCTACGCTATCTTATTCTAGTCATATTCCAGAGCCGAAGTGGAAACTTATGCTCTGTTTACAATTTCAAAAACTTACTTCAAAGGGAAAAACTCGACACTGGTTCAAGCGTGCCTCCGAAGGTGAATTTCAACACCGTGTGGAGGTGGATCCAGAAATTGTTTGTGACTGCTCACGTTGAAGTTTCAAAGGAACTCTCATGTGTTGGGTGGTCCCACCTCTATGTTCTTGCCAACGATGCTCTTGCATCACTATGCTTCTAGTGGCACTATTAGAGAGAAAAACTAGCCATAAGAAAACTTGAAAAAGAAACACAAATAAAAATAAATTAAATAAAATTAAAAAATATTCTCATCGGCCAAGGAAAATGCTTTGATATCACTTGTAAAGAACACTGATAGATAAAATATAAATTTCTGACTAACAAATGCATCCATATGATAATCAACACCAAGATTGCAGGGAAAACCATTAACATGTGGTAACACCATCAATTACTCAATATGCTATATCCAAGTACAATATAGTATCCAATATGCTTAATGCATCAATATGCATGTGTACATATACTCTCTCATAAGTATTCTTAGGGATCTGGGGTCTGAGCAACATCTACAACTTTTATAGGGCCTTGACGACTAATACGATATGGAGGGTTCTAATGAAAAATGGCATATGGCATCGTGTCATAAAAGACAAGCATATTTCTCACGGGACAATAGCGAGGTGGCTGAGATCGACGACGAATGTTGCAGTGCAAGGATCTTAGACTTGGAGAAATCTACTTAAATCCTTGCATATTATTTTACACTAGCTTCCATGGAGTCCGGGCTCGGGACAGTCCATTATTGTTGGAAAAGATTTGATCCCGAGCATGGGGAATGCCTCGATCTTGTCTGAAGATCTGGTAACAAATCTAAATTTGAGAAGCGTTTATTATTTGTATTAGGCTAGAAGCGAGCTACATCTTGGCACGATCTACTCTATTTGGCTAACCAATGATGATTTGGGCCCGATGGGAGATTTAGCATTAGAATGGGAGATGTTCAGAAGAGCCTTAATCGATTTCTGGAGTCTAGCTACTAGACAAACCAGATGTTTTAAAATGGATGGGTGGGGACTATTCTGGCCAACAAACAGTTAAAAATGTGTATGATGCCTTAGAGTCAAAACAATGGAAAATTTTAGTTGGAGGATGGAGGAAGATTTTATGGTTATGGAAATGTCCTCTAAAAATCAAACTCTTTGTTTGGTTGGCTGCAGAAAATAAAATTCTCACTTGGGAGAATTTACAACTCATAGGACATATTGGACCAGGTCTTTGCTATCTATGTAAGAGCAATTGGGAGTTTGTAAATCATCTGTTTGTAGATTTCCCATTTACTATTTCTGTCTAGGATAGGATTAAAGCAGCAAAATCTCTTACAACTAGGTGGAACAGTGCATCAGTTGTAGAGTGTTTTAAAAATTGGAATGTCCAAAATCAATCATATCCTACTATGCCGGCCTTTGTTTGTTGGTATATCTAGCTAGAAATAAACTTCTCCATTTTTTAGTCAGGAAATCCTTCTATCCAGAAGGTGGTCTACAAAACATTAGGCGCAGTGGGTGAAACCAAGAAAAAGGTAAAAGAACATATGTCATGAGCTCATGCTAGTATAACAACTGGTCAAAGTATTATTGGGTGGTTTGATGGGGTTGTGCAACATAATGGTAAAAAAAAGTGGGACAGGCGGGGTGATAAAGATCAGTGAACATTCAACTTATAAATGGACATTAAATTATGGGCATGGAACAAATACTAGAGCATAGCTTATGGGGGTATGGGCATTACTTACTTTGGCATCTCGACTCTCATTCTAAGATATACTTGTCCATGGAAACTCTAAAATAGTCACAGATTGGCTAAAGGGTAAAGGTACACTACATGTGGTCACCCTAGACTCTTGGAAGGAAAGGATAGCTGATCTTATCAAGCTCTTCAATAATATTTCTTTTGCTCATGTTTATAGAGAAGATAATCAAGAGGTGGACATTTTATCCAAACAGGATCTCCAAAAGCAACCGAGGATTATTGCATACTATCTATGTGAAGAGGGTCATCAGGGTCCAACTATGTTCTTAAATTTGTATTAGAAGTCTTTGGAGAGGCTACAGTGAACATTTCTGAAGATTTTGG
>ML792602.1:392516-415753 GCA_009831015.1 Picea engelmannii
TAAATACATGTGGTTATAATTCCTGTATCAATTATGTAAACATTCATGTATAGAATGGTAATTGAGGGGTTTGGAAACCTGGGTAGCAAATAGGTACACTACAAATTGGTATCAGAGCAAATAGGTACACTACAAATTGGTATAAGAGCAAATAGGTACACTACAACTAGGGTAGCATCGCGTCGAGTTTCGTCTAATCGCATAAGATACAATAGACGTTCTTCCTCAACAAAAGTGTTTGGTAGGAGTTCAACAACTAGTTTTAAAGAGGGTATCTCGCATTCGATCGGGAGAATGGCTTCCAAACCATAGACTAACCGGAAAGGTGTAAACCTAGTAGCGGACTTAACGGACGTCCGGTAAGCCCACAATGCTGAAAATAACATTATGTGCCAACTTGTTTTGTGAATCCCTATCATTTGTCGAAGCATAGTTATGAGAACTTTGTTAATCGCTTTGACTTGGCCGTTGGCTTGTGGGTAATAGGGCGTTGAGTTTTCATGGTGAAGACCCAACTTTTCAGTGGGTTTGGACATCATGAAGTTTCTAAAGTGGCTACTGTGATTGGTGACGATAGCCTGAGGAACACCAAAACGAGCTATGATGTGATTAAAAATGAATAATGCTGCGGTCTTTCTAGTTTTGTCAAATGTCGGCATCGCCTCGGCCCATTTCGTAAAATAATCTACGGCTACAATAATGTATCCATGCCCCCCAACCGAGTGGGGGTGACATGTCATGAAATCGATGCCCCATTTCGCAAAGGGACCAACAGAGACCACAGGGTGAAGAGGAGCGAGATGTGACCGTATCTTATGATTATAGGTCTGGCAAGCGTGGCATTTTTGGACGACGATTATGCAATCGTTAAATAAAGAAGGCCAAAAATACCCCACATGTAAGATCTTCTGGGTAGTAGCATACCCAGACATATGACCACCACAGGCTCCAGAATGGTAGTCATTTAATTCTTTCTTGGCTTCGTCAATCATGAGGCAGCGTCGAAAAACTAAGTCAATCCTCGACGATAAAGAGTGTCCCCAAGGATAATATATTGGCGGGCTTGGTAGCGTATTCGGCGTCGGTCAGTACTAGACAAATTGGGCCGAAAAGTCTGGGTTTGGAGATATATGATGATATCGCCATACCAAAGATCATCGGAACTAATTAGGAAAAGGGATTCATCAGGTAATGAATCGATTGCTACATTTTCCGTTTCAGAGTAGGGAAAGTCGCATATCAACTCGGCAAACACTAAATACTTTTTGGACTTGGCTCATTTGAATTCCAAGTCAAACTCCTAGAGTATCATGATCCATTTAGAGTATTTTCCCCCTAGAAATTGACGTGTGAGAATGTGTTGCATAGGGTTGCAGTTAGAAATCATTGTAGTCTTGAGAGAGAGGATATAGTGTCGGAAGCGTTGAACTGCTTAGACAACTACCAAGGCCAATTTTTTGACATGTAGATACTTGGTTTCGGTAGGCGTTAGACTTCAACTCAAGTAATAGATAACATGTTCATCATGGGAATCATCCTCTTGGACGAGAACCATAGCAATGGTGTAATCCGAGGCTGCGTGGTAGAGGAAATAATCACGACTATAATCGGGGGGGAAGAGAAGTGGAGCACGTGTCAGGGACAGTTTCAAAGCTTCAAAGGCTTTGTTTGCGATGGTATCCCATATGAACTCAGACCCCTTTTTTAGGAGTCACGTAAATCCATGAGTTATCTCGGTGTAGTTTGGGATGAAACTACGAAGAAAGTTCGCTTTCCCTTGCAAACTTTGTAACTGGCGAAGTGTAGAAGGAGGAGGGAGATTAAGAATCCCCTCGACCTTTAAAGGATCTACCTTGATCCCTTGACGCGAAACAATAAAGCCTAGAAGTCGGCCAGATTCCACGCAGAAAAAACACTTGTGAGGATTCAAGCATATGTGGTAAAACCAGCAGCGGATGGAAATGGCTCGAAGGTGGATTGGATGATCGACTCGGTGCATGGAATGAGCATGTAAGTCGTGAAGATATGGTTGCACAATGTGCTTGATATCATGGAAGGCATAAGACATAGCACGTTGAAAAGTTGCGCCAGCGTTCTTAACCACGAAAGGGAGTTTCCGATAGGCGAAAGTGCCCCAAGGACAAATAAAAGCCGTCTTGTGTTGATCCTCGGGAACAATATTGATTTGATTATATCTGGAGAAACCATCCATCAGAGAGAAGATTTCACTTCGGGTGAAATCGTTGACAATCTGATCGATGAAGGGGGTAGGAAAGTTGTCCTTAGGACAAGCTTTGTTGATATCCCTATAATCAACGCATATGTGGATTGTGCCTTATTTCTTGTCGATCGGGACAAGATTGGAAACCTAGTCAGTGAGGGCCACCGGGTAAATAAAGCAGGCTTTAAGAAGTTTCTCGATTTCAAGTTTGATAACAGTCGCTTTACATGGGTGAACTGGACGAAGGCGTTGCCGGACGGGTTTAGCATTTGGGTATGTCTTGATCTCATGTATCACAGTGTCGAGGTCGATACCCGACATTTCTTCATAGCTCCAGGCAAAGACATCACAAAATTCTTTGAAAAGTGACTTGTAGGTGACGATTTCATCAGGGGAACACGAAGCTCCAATATGCACATTTTCGATAGTTCCAGGTTTGATGGATATGTTGAGGGGAATAGTGGGTGAGATATTGCTTAAGTTCCCTTCAGAAAACACATCATGTGTGGACTCAAGAACAGTTGAAATGAGGACAACGGTTGACGGGGTCGAGATCCGTTGGTAGTTCTCGATGGTATGTTTCTCCAGGAAGAGGATGGAACGGTGATGTCCATCATCCCAAGGGGTGTCTTCCATGACAGACATGATCATATTGTCTATGAGAAAAATGACATGGAAAGGATCTGGAGATAACTCACCAATAGAGGGGGTAGAGGGGGTTGTCGATTGAATGGCCTGATAGGAAAATTCGACCGGACTTAAAGGCATTTCGTCGTCATAACAAAGATGATCGCCAGGGTTAGGTAACAACCATGGGTCGTGAGACACAGGGGTTTCATGAATCAAGGTGGAGATCATGTTAATTGAAGTGACAGACGAGTGTGGAACATTGGGCAATGGAATGGGGAAAGTGCCCATTAATGAGGAATCTTTGAGAAGACCAACATCGACATTCTCGTAACCCGGTGGGGTTTTAGCGATAAACAATGTGTTGCCAGTACGCGTATCTGAGTTAAATAAGGCTAATTGGTCGACGGTGATTACCTTTCCTTGATGTGGGAAACGTATGACACCAAAAAGAGTCGACACAACTGCACGCATGGAATCGATCTAGCTACGACCAAGCAGAAGATTGTAATCGAGAGGAGTGTCAAAGACTTCCACTTCGACTTGGACTATTTCGCCTTCTAGTGTGATTGGCAATGAAGGAAGGAAACCATAGGGCTTAAAACCGGATCCATTGAAGGCTTTGAGAGTGTTATGGGATTTAGTCAAAGAGGGAGAGCCGATGGATTTCCAGTAGGTAACAGACATGACACATGTCGAGGCACCCTCGTCGATAACGGTTTGAAAAATGTTTTTGTCGGAGACAATCACTTGGATTTGGAATGAGAGTTAAGGGGGTAACCTTGGAATGTGATCTTCTAAGTAAAAGTTTATTAAATTCGTGTACATCGGGTCGATTCCACCGATATCTTTTAACAGTGCCTTCCGTTGTGTGGGACAACTTTGAAGGACTTCAAGGGTTGACATCGTAGAAGGTGCTTGGGCCAAATCTTCAACAATGTTGTAGTTGTGGGCAACACGAGCATGAGGATTGAAAGCCGATTGCTGAACGACACCCTTTGGAGGGGGTCGAGGAACTGTGTCGAGGCTCAGTCGTTCGAGATGAAGAGGACCATTGGTAGGTGGAGTCACAGGAGAGGGTTGTACCAATGAAGGAGGTAGATCATCAACCTTCTCTTTAGAGGGAGAATAATCTTTGGCTTGAATGGTGAGTGTAATGTCATTCTTCTTTGAATCGCCAGTACACATCAATACATAGGATGTAGTGGAAGGGGAAGGTTGGTCATGAATGACCAATTGGGCCTGTTGTTGAGAGGGGAAGGGTTGGGACAAGATGGTTGGAGTGGGTGGTTTGGGGGCTCCTTGAAGGAACTTAGTAACCTCGACGTGTCGTGGACAATCCTTCATGTAGTGATCATCACCGCAGATAAGACAAGAGTATCAGGGTTTGCGCTTATCCCTATCATCAATAGGTGGAGTTTTGGTTCTCTCTACTTGAGAAGTATTTTTGTCCTCCTTATTCTTACCCCTTCCCTTTTTGGATTTGTTTTACCGGCTGGGGTAGATTGAACAACATTTACCTAAGAAGTCTTGCTAGTGGGAGGGGTAGGAGATGGAGCATTTTGAACATTAGAAGATGTGGGTTTGGGGTTGTTGCTCGAGGCGGAATGTGGTTGGGCATGGAAGGTACCAATCACACCGTCGGCTGCATGAGAAGCAACCAGAGTAGTTGAAGTGGTGGAAGTGGAAGGATGAGGTGCATCAGGGAGTAAGTCATAAAGAGTACCTGTTTGTGAGTAAACGAGGTCAAGGTATTGAGCACGACTTATGGCCTGTTCTTCCATGACAACTCCACCCATGGCGATATCATGACCGATGTCATTCAAAAATGATTTTGTGAACCACTCTGCCAACAACTGATCGGGGAGTTCGAGTTTGATGAGACGTCGTCTCCGTCACCACTCATGAATGTGATCAGATATATGAGTGGCTTTGTTTTGTTTGAAAGAACTCAAAATCTCGGTCCCCGTTTCATAATGGATCGGTAACTGGTAGTGGGTGAGGAAGGCCATAGCTAAGGTGTTGAATTTGGCAAAGAAACCTCGTGGTGATTCTATATACCACTTCACAGCAGAACCTATGAGAGTTCTTTGAAAGAGACGTAATCCGATAGACTCATCCATCAAGGAGTTGGATGAGCACCAGAGATGAAAAGTCATGACGTGATTGTTCGGGTCCTCTCCCACTTTTCCATTGAATTTAGGGATGTCATATGGTAGCTTGGCTAGTATAGCGGGCCATTGGGGAGAGTGACGGATTGGATCGTTTAAAATCCTTGACAGATCCGAGAGGTCCAAAGTGGCCAAGAAGGGTAACTGTCTATTCACATGCGGGTACTGGTGGCTCTGGGGAGGGAGTCCTGTTGGCAAACCAGTGGGACAATAAGCAGTCTGCATATAATGTGAAGACCTAGGCAGATTCAGTGGTTGTTGTGGAGGAAAGTAGCTCATGGGATTGTATCCTTGAATAGGGACGTGAGTTTGAGCATTCAAACCCCAAATAGGATTGGACGTAACTGGATATGGTTGGCCTATACTCGAGGGTATAATGGATGTAGCTGGAAGCTGTTGCCCCCCAGTCAATTGAGGATTATGTTGTATCAGATGGTTCCAATACTGGGTCAAGGATGGAGGTATGTTTTGTCCGTAGGGTGGGGTCGGTGGGGGTTGTCCTCCAATCGGGGGTTGAGTTCCAATTGGGGGTTGCGTTCCAATTGGGATTTGTGTTCCAATAGGAATTTTTCCTACAAAGGGGGGTTGAGTCAAACCTCCTTGGTGAAATTGTCCACCAACAGGAATCTGGTAATTTGGTGTGAACGAAGGAATAGTGCCACTAGGATTAGTGTTTCCGGTAGAGGACAAGAAAGGTCCTCCGAAAGGGGGTTGAGGAAGTGTCAAAATGAAGCCGGGAGGAGAGTGCCCAGAAGAAGAGGGACCACCAGGATTTCTAGATGGGGTTTGCATAGGAATGGGAATAGAAGCATTCAACGCATGGTATCTAGGTGGAAGCGTCGGGGTGACACTGGGCGAGAGCGGTGTGCCGATGGGGGCTTGACTAGCTGCTGTAATCCTGGTGTGAATAATTGTAGTGTCTATGTAATGGACCATTTCTATAGAGATGGTCAAGATGTGGTCAACTCAAGGAGCATCTGTACCAGGGAAATAATAAGCAGTAGTAAAAGGTATTGTGTTTGGTTCAGAGGTTTCGGGGAATGCAGGTGAGACGGTGATTTCAACACCTGATCCTGCACCAAAAAGGTCCCATCTAAAAATGCTAGCAGACCAAAAAGGATCTTGGCCTTCAGGCTCTGGAAAAGGTCCAGTTGGTGATCCAGAAGACAAAACAACTAAGTCTCCAAAAGAATTCACTCGCATAATACGTCTCTTAGAATCGGGGTGAAGTCGAAAGTCCTCTCGAGAATTGGTATTTCAGAACCGTTCTAGAGAGTCAGTTCTTTCCACTTGTGGAGTGGTGATGTCTTGGACTTCACTCTGTTGAGGAGAGTCCTCAGGCGAGCTTGTAGGTAGGGGTTGAGAACCTTCCAAGTTTTCTAGAGGTAAGCCCTGCATTCTACGTGAATGACGTAGAGGGTCTATTGTGAACGAGTTACAAACTTATGAAGAAAAAACCTATGGTCAACTTGGGTAAACAAACAACATGCGCTGGTAAACAAAATCTAGGAAACAATACCAAGCAAACAAGACCTTCTAATTCCAACGTCACTAGTTGGTGATGAAATCCAATGTCGCAACAACGAGACGAGAAGGGGCTGGGCTAGGGTGGAAAAGTTACACTGACGACCTGCTAACAGACTTACACCCTCGTGCAAGCTCCCACACATAATTGTGTGTATACCCTCCAAGGATATCGAGTGAGTTTGGCCAACGTCGATTCTAGGTACCGTGAAGACTTGCCCCTTCACAGTCACCTTGTGTAAGACCCTAAAAATATAGGCCACTAAGGTTACCACCAACAACAATAACGCCTGGGGGGACAGTCGACAGTCTGATCCACACGCAAGGGCAGGGTATCTATCACGAAATCAGCTCAAGAGGCTTCCACTCATCATTGTGTGTATACCTCTAAGTGACCCCCGTAACACGTGCAATCTCTATACCGACATCAACAAAGCAAGGTGAGTAACTCTGTCAATATCAATGCGACCTCTTGTTTGACCCTTGTGTGAGAAGGGCTTCCCAGGACGAAATGTTGTAAATGGAATTTTGACACTCAACACAAGATGTTATTGTGTGTTTTGTTCTTTGGAGAGTGTAACTCTCTGCCTATTCCAAAGCACTAGCCTAGCTAATTGCTGGTGTAATAGAGTCTTAGAAAAGAGTTACTAGTTAAATTTTAAAATTACGCAATATTATTTAAGGGCTGTTGTTACTCAAAGGAAACAGAGGTGAAACTGATGCTATGTGAGACTCTGACCCAACAATGCATAGATAGGAATGAAATATATCAATTTTCGTTCGATGAATCCTATGTACAGGAGGGAAAAAGAAGTTTTCCAGAACAATCTTGAACTACGATATGCAATCTTCTTTGAAATGAAATCTTCAACGAATCACATGATACTGACAATTCTCTATTTGATCTCTTTCAACAATTTCGACAATTGATTTTCAATATTTTCAAAATGAAAATGCTTTTAAAAAGAAAAATGTTTTTTTTTACTTTTCAAAAAGGATCTACACCATGGTGGTGAAAGTAAGGAAAACCAATAACTAATGAAAAAGCAATAAGCAAAACCCAAACCAATCTTTCAATGGAGACAAAAACGACAAGCAGACAAAACTAGTATTTTCAATTGCATGAGAACAATGATCTTCCAAATAATGAGCAAATGAGAAAGACAAAGAATCCCAACTTTCAAAGCGATCATCGGCTCCTAACCAAACAAGTACTCAGATTCCAGGATTAGAGAGCATATCCTTGCTAAGAAAAGTCAAGAGATGAGAGTTAAGAAAAAGATGGACAGGAAGAGCCTTTGATTTCCGAAGACTGATCGTGCACAAAATCCGAAGTCAAGAAAACATCAACCAGTGGTCCAAGAAGTTCTTTTCGGACACCTATACTGATCTGGGCATCTGAGCATGCAAAAACCTTAAATCCAAAAATTTTAAAAGAGGGTTCACAGGCTATCAGTAATACACAGTGCGAGAATGGAGAATTCTCACAAGCTACCTTTGAGTAGGCTGCAAGAACCTTGCACTGGACTTAAAGGCAGAGTGCAAACTCAAGATGTTCTCGCAGGCTACTGTGGGGTTCAGTGGGAGAAGGCCTGAAACTAGGAAAAATTTTGGAAAAAGACAAAAAATTTGAAGGGACTTCTGGACCCAGGGAGTCTATCAGGGTGTCCTAAAGACTCAGAGATTGATATAAATGAAGAAAGGTAAGGTAAGAGAAAATGGCCAAGGAAAAACACCAAAAACCACTAAAAAATGGGTTGCATCCCCAGCGGAGTCGCCAATTTTGTTATCGGACTAATCAGTAGGTGCGGACACTAATAGATCTCCCTAGATCCACCTGGATCTAGAACAAAACAGGATATGACATGACTCTTTCCTCAAGTTATGACCATTGAATTAGCTAGTAAGGAGGAACAAGTAACATACCTTTGTATCATTTCCTAGGGTCTCTGTTGCTCCTGCTTCACTCTGGTGCTCTCGTGAGGTCAAGACCAAGACAACACAAACCGACCAAAGTGAAGACAACAAAACATATTCAATCGTCAACTTATGCATATGATCAAGGAATTACACAATAAAGTAAGAATGACTTTATGGGAAAGGTACATGTCGCTGTATCATATTAATTGTAAGATACAACCTGATCGCCTTCATGTCTCAAGCTTCCTTTCGGTGACTCTTGGTTCCAACACACACTTGCTCGGTCTTTGCATGAAGAAGATCCAATTTCTCTCGATAGACCTACTAGATTCTCCAAGCTTCTGTTCAAGCTAGTTTCTTCACACAATTCCTTGACCAATTCTTCAATTAATCTTGCTTAACCTTTTCCATGAGAATCCTATCAATATATAGGAGAGGATGAGATGGTTACATGGATGAGAATGATCCCACCAAATCAAGGAAACCAATAAAATGATAACCATTCGAATGCCAACCCATTTTCTAGAAGATTCCCTTCTAGAAAACTCGAGACTTCTTCCTTTTTCCAAAATTGAGAACAAGTTCGCACCCTAGGTATAGAACACAGTGCGAGAAGTTCTCACCCTAACTAAAGGTGGCCTGCAAGAATGGGTTATTCTCGCACCCTAGTCTATAAGCAGCCTGCAAACTCTCTTTAAAAATATGTTTTCTGGAAGGAAATGAATGCCACTTTTATCAGGAGAAAGTTCTTGTTAGGAGCCTAAGTACACCATCGTCAATACACCATCAAGATGACCAAAATCATGGGTAATAGAATGCCCCCCAAAGTATGAGGCTGAAATCAGTGACAGCCGAAATACTTTGTAAACTGCATGTGTGTGTTGAAAACCAGGAGCGCACCTAATCGGAAAGCTGCAAACAACCAAGCATCTGCAAAATATCATACTAGTTCTGAGGTAGGCATTCCCATACTCAGATCATAGATTTATAACATAATAAACATAGGTCATGGCCACCAATCATACACCATGGATCCATGCCGTCAAAATATCGCATAGCCACCAAGAATACACTATGGATCTATGCAAGAAAATTCAAATTGAGATGACATAGCCATGAGACATACAAAGTGGATCTATGTGTCAACAAATTATACATATTCCATTGCAACCTGGACCAAAGATATGGGACCTAAGGTCTTCAATCCTGTCACCTGAAAGTACAAATCTAACCATGTGATTACATGTGTCAAAGTCGAACATGGTAGAAACCACTTGATTACCGGTCAGTGATGAAACCATTAACAAGTGCGAGGGAAATCACCATTAATGCCAATGACTCCCAAGGTACACTAGTACAATCCATTGAATGTGAATAAATGAGTTGAAGTCGAACATCTGACGGAATCTCTCGATCAGGGGCCAATGATGAAAACCCACTGTCGAAAGCGAGGAAGCTTGCCATTAAGGCATGCAAGTTCCAAGGTACCAAAGAATTTCTAAGTCTTGTTTCCGGATAATGAGTTGGAGTTGACGAAACAAAACTCATCACAGGAGGGCCTTGACATATCCCCCATCAATGACACAAAATGAGTAATAGATTTTGAAGGTGAAACAGAGTATGATGTAAATTGGACTGGAAACAGGGAAGGCCGATACAGAGAGAATGGACAACTGCAGGTGGCTGACTCGATAGAGGTTTCAGATGAACTTCTCTTGAACATATGAATGACACGACCAATGATTTGGCAGCATTGACTCAGAGATGACTCAGGATATGACCTTGTAACAAATCAAATGAGAGACAAATGGATTCCCCAAACCAGCTTCAGATAACGAATAAGGGGGTGTCATGTTCAAGAACGACACTTACTGCCAATAATATGAATACGAAAACACATCTCTTTCCCAAATTTCCCCCCACCATTTCTGGCGAGTACCTCTTTATTTTTACGCAAGATTGAGGAGGATAACATATCCTTGTTGATGTAAGATCATCCTTTGGATGATTCCTTTGGAGTATGTTTAACGAACCCTAGGAAGGAGTGGTTTGGTCCCATTGCGGGTCTGTTGATGTTTGTTTAACGAGTCCAAAGATAGAAAACTCAAAGGTTTTTCATGATTATAGAGTCTAGAAAAACACTTAAAAGAGAATTCTCTCAGTTCATTTTTCGTAAAATAGTCTGATGAGACCGAAAAAGAGATAAATTATCGCTCAACATATGCTTTCTTCAAATACTTTAACGAGCATGAAAAGAGCAAGGTCGCTCGACAATCTTTTCATGTTTAGAGAGTCTGAAAAGATCTTAAAGAGGACTCCAAGGGGGTTCCTTTTTCCTATAACCTTGTTGAACTAAAAAAAGTGATAAAAGTATGCTCGATCACGTTCTCATGTATTTTCAAGCGTGAGAACGGACAAAGACCAAGCTCAAGGTTTTGTGCAAAAACCATAAAAAACAATTCAAACATGCGATGAAAAATATCCGTATCCCTATGTATGAACGTCGAGGTCGTTACATTTGCAAAATTTGCACTCATGAGGGTATTAGGCATTAGGTTTAATAAATAAAACAATTATAAAAACCAAAAACAAATGGTAAAAGTAAATATAAGTGGGTAAAAGTTCTTTTTACCATAATCATTGTAACTTTGCCAATATTTTAGCCCAAAACCCCTCTTTTGCCCTTGAATTTCGGCACTTGATTGCAAGAGGTACGAGCATCCATTCGACGAACCATCTCCGGCAGTGAGGTAAGCTCCTTGTCCTCTATCTTTTCATGGTTCAATTTTTCATTTTCTTGGTAACATTCATGCTTTTGAGTTTGTTTTAGGGGTTAAATTTGCGCTTAGCCATTCTCCCAGGCCAACCACATGGGACCTGTGAGAATGCATCATTCTCACAGGTGGCCCCAAAGGCACCTGTGAGAACCTCACAGTGTGCCTAAAGGGAACCTGCGAGAACCGTAAAGTGAAAAATTTCTTTGAAGTTTGCTCAATGAAAAAGATACCATGTCTTGAATAGAGTTGTTGACCTTCGCTTTATGTTTCTTATGTAGGTATTTGTCTATCACCGTGGTTCTAGAATGGCGTGAAAGAGAGCATGAAGAAGATGATGCTATTGCCAGGAATAACTCAGGCACTGTTTCCACTTTGCGAGACTGTGGTCTCCTGAAATTATTTCGTATCCCGGGTATGAGGGCCAAAGTCAGACTGTTGGAGTACCTTGTGCATATGTGGGACGTGGACCAACAAGTATTCCATGTGGGGGTCCACACATTGTCCTTGGATGTCGAGGATGTTTACTTCTTGACAGGACTGTTAGGGCATGGGTACCATGTGAGCCTGATTCGTAGCAGAGATGGTGGGTTGCCTATGAGTGAATACTGTCGTTTGCACTGTGTTCCAGAGGTGGAAAAGAGCAAAGGAAATTCTGCCATTTCGGGGGTGCGGGATTTGACCCTTCGCACTATTTTGTTCACCATTGCTCGTATGGCTGGGATTTTTTCTCCACACATGGCTCTCCAGAGCTACTTTCAGTATGCCATAGATTGTAATGAGCCTTGGGTCTTTAACTGGGCAGACACAGTCCTTTGTAGTGTGAAGAGGCAATTGATTAAATGCAGGAGAGGCAACTTGAAGCAATTCGGGTACGGGTTATTGTTGGTGTCCTTCTTTCTTGAGAGGGTTCCCTTACTGAGGTTGCAGGTTGAGTGGGGTTTACCAGCTCCAAAAGATCCAAGAATGCTGAGGTGGTGTAACCTCATGGCCCGACACGTAGCTGGACCAATCATCAAATACAATGATGCCCTCTTCGACTGGTTGCGACCACAGATGCTGATGGTCGATGATTATGCCTATGTTGACCTGGACATTTGAGGAGGTCCATACATGGCCCTGCCCGAGGGCGCTCAGTGGGGAGATCTCGGTAAGAAGTGCACATTTTTACTTTTTAAATGTTTTTGTGATTTTTATCATATGCAAATGTTTTTATGTTCGCCCAAGGTCTAATTACAAAATTATTTTTTGATGACACAGATGGGGGACCTTATCGACCACCTGGTACTTCTCCTATTCAGAGACGAGGAGAGGTGGCTCTAGTGCCACGATGGGACGCTGAATATTACAAAGCGGTGGAACAAAACTTGGAGGGTTTGACAACAGACATTCCAGACATGCCTCTTGGAGAGGTTCCACGACGTTATCAACGTCATACGGTGGGAGTGTTAGAGTCCATTGGCCGACTGCTTCGTAGGGATTCCTGGGAAGTCATGTGTTACCGTGAATGTCATCCATGACGTCACTTTGTAGAAGCTATGAGCTTCAAATTTTGAAATTTTGGTCCTCGGAAATAACTTTTTTGTAAAAAACTTTTTGATCGCTATATATACATATGGCTTCTACCGGTTTATCTTGTGTTGTGTGAAAGTTCACGTGATTGATTTATAAATGACCCAAATTTCTGTCTAATACATAGTTAGCTAATGCATCAATTAATGTATTTAGACATCTAGGAATATGCTGATACTCAATATAATCAAAATAACGTTCCAAGAGGCGAATTCGCAAATACACTCGTAACAAAGTAGGACTTCGAATAGCATAAACATTACTTAATTGTAGTACTACGAGCTACGAATTGAGTTGCACAACCAAGTGACGGATACCGAGCGAGATAGCATCAATCAACAATTCGATAACGGCGCTATACTCTGCAATATTCTTGGTCGCATGGCCGAGGCACACACCTCATAAAGTGACAAGTTCGTTTGTAAGGGCATAAATTTCCCATGCAGTGGAAGCAAGGTTCTGAGTACTACGACTAGCACTATCAACAAAGCCAAAGTAGGGTAGCGAAGACTCCAACATATGGAAATCAAACACAACGTCACATAAGGGCAGAGACTAGATAACGACAAAAACAAACTACAGTAACACACAAAAAGTATGATATAATAAAAATACAAGTACTTGTGCATAGGTGATCTTATGCATAGTACTTCTTGAAGTACAACCCATTTATGGGTTCACTCAAAGGGATACCATCGTAATCTACTAACTTGTAAGGTCCTTTTTCAAAAACTTGTTTAACGATATAAGGACCTCGCCACATGGCTTTGAATTTTCCAGCTCCTAGCATATCTCGATCTTGTTCGTAGAGGAGAACCAGATCTCCTTTGGAAAAACACGAGGCTTGACATGCTTGTCGTATTGGGCCTTTACACATTTCTTTTAGGCTTCTATGACTAGGGTAGCATTGCGTCGAGTTTCATCTAATCACATAAGATACAATAGATGTTCTTCCTCAACAGAAGTGTTTGGTAGGAGTTCAACAACTAGTTTTAAAGAGGGTATCTCGCATTCGATCGGGAGAATGGTTTCCAAACCATAGACTAACCGGAAAGGTGTAAACCCAGTAGTGGACTTAATGGACGTCCGGTAAGCCCAGAATGCCAAAATCAACATTGTGTGCCAACTTGTTTTGTGAATCCCTATCATTCGTCGAAGCATAGTTATGAGAACTTTGTTAATCACTTCGACTTGGCCGTTGGCTTGTGGGTAATAGGGCATTGAGTTTTCATGGAAAAGACCCAACTTTTCAGTGAGTTCGAACATCATGAAGTTTCTAAAGTGACTACCGTGATTAGTGACGATAGCCTGAGGAACACCAAAACGAGCTATTCTGTGATTAAAAATGAATAATGTTGCAGTCTTTCCAGTATTGTCAAATGTCGACATCGCCTCGGCCCATTTCGTAAAATAATCTACGGTTACAATAATGTATCCATGCCCCTTGGTCAAGTGGGGGTGACATGTCATGAAATCGATGCCCCATTTCGCAAAGGGACCAACGGAGACCACAGGGTGAAGAGGAGCGGGAAGTGACTGTATCTTATGATTATAGGTCTGGCAAGCGTGGCATTTTTGGACGACAATTATGCAATCGTTAAATAAAGAAGGCCAAAAATACCCTACATGTAAGATCTTCTGGGTGGTAGCATACCCAGATATATGACCACCACAGGCTCCAGAATGGTAGTCATTTAAGGCTTTCTCGGCTTCGTCAAACGTGAGGCAGTGTCGAAAAACCGAGTCAATCCCCCAACAATAAAGAGTGTCCCCGAGGATAATATATTGACGGGATTGGTAGCGTATTCAATGCCAGTTAGTACTGGACAAATTGGGCCAGAAAGTCTGGGTTTGGAGATATATGATGATATCTCCATACCAAAGATCATTAGAACTAATTAGGAAAAGGGATTCATCAGGTAATGAATTGGATGCTACATTTTCCGTTTCAGAGTAGGGAAAGTCGCATATAAACCCGACAAACACTAAATACTTCTTGGACTTGGCTCATTCGAATTCCAAGTCAAACTCCTAGAGTATCATGATCCATTTGGAGTATTTTCCCCCTATAAATTGACGTGTGAGAATGTGTTGCATAGGGTTGCAGTTAGAAATCACTGTAGTCTTGCGAGAGAGGATATAGTGCCGGAAGCGTTGAACTGCTTGGACGGCTGCCAAGGCTAGTTTTTCAACATGTAGATACTTGGTTTCGATAGGCGTTAGACTTCAACTCAAGTAATAGATAACATGTTCGTCATGAGAATCATCCTCTTGGACGAGAACCATAGCAATGGTGTAATCCGAGGCTGCGAGGTAGAGGAAATAATCATGACTGTAATCATGGGGGAAGAGAAGCGGAGAACATGTCAGGGACAGTTTCAAAGCTTCGAAGGCTTTGTTTGAGATGGTATCCCATACGAACTCAGACCCCTTTTTTAGGAGTCACGTAAATCCACGAGTTATCTCAGTGTAGTTCGGGATGAAACGACGAAGAAAGTTTGCTTTCCCTTGCAAACTTTGTAACTGGCAAAGTGTAGAAGGAGGAGGGAGATTAAGAATCGCCTTGACCTTTAAAGAATCTACCCTGATCCCTTGATGCGAAACAATAAAGATTAGAAGTTGGCCGGATTCCATGCATAAAACGCACTTGTGAGGATTAAAGCGTATGTGGTAAAACCGATAGCAGATGAAAATGGCTCGGAGGTGAATTGGATGATTGACTTGGTGCATGGAATGAGCGGGTAAGTTGTCAAGATATGGTTGCACGATGTGCTTTATATCATGGAAGACATAAGACACAACGCATTGAAAAGTTGCTCCAACGTTCTTGAGACTGAAAGGGAGTTTCTGATAGGCGAAAGTGCCCCAAGGACAAATAAAAGCCGTCTTGTGTTGATCCTCGGGAACAATATTGATTTGATTATACCCAGAGAAACCATCCATCAGAGAGAAGATTTCACTTCTGGCACAATCATCGACAATCTGATCGATGAAGGGGGTAGGAAAGTTGTCCTTAGGACAAGCTTTGTTGATATCCCTATAATCAACGCATACGTAAATTGTGCCTTTCTTCTTGTCGATTGGGACAAGATTGGAAACCCAGTCAGTGAGGGCCACTGGGTAAATAAAGCTAGCTTTAAGAAGTTTCTCGACTTCAATTTTGATAGTAGCTGCTTTACATGGGTGAACTGGAAGAAGGCATTGCCGGACGGGTTTAGCGTCTGGGTATGTCTTGATCTCATGTATCACAATGTCGAGGTCGATACCTGGAATTTCTTCGTAGCTCCAGGCGAAGACATCGCGAAATTCTTTGAAAAGTGACTTGTAGGTGACGATTTCATCAGGGGAACACGAAGCTCCGATATGCACATTTTCGACAGTTCCAGGTTTGATGGATATGTCGAGGGGAATAGTGGGTGAGATATTGCTTAAGTTCCCTTCGGAAAACACATTGTGTGTGGACTCGGGAACTGTTGAAATGACGACAATGATTGACGGGGTCAAGATCCGTTGGTAGTTCTCGATGGTATGTTTCTCCAGGAAGAGGATGGAACGGTGATGTCCATTGTCCCAAGGGGTGTCTTCCATGACAGACATGATCATCTCGTCTATGGAAAAAATGACACAGAAAGGATCTAGAGATAACTCACCAATAGAAGGGGTAGAGGGGGTTGCTGAGTGAATGGCCTGATAGGCAGATTTGACCGGACTTAAAGGCATTTCATTGCCGTAACGAAGATGATCGCCAAGATCAGGTACCAGCCATGGGTCGTGAGATACAGGGGTTTCATGAATCAAGGTGGAGATCATGTTAATTGAAGTGACATACGAGTGTGGAACATCAGGTAGTGGAATGGGGAAAGTGCCCATTAACGAGGAAGCTTTGAGAAGACCGACACCGACATTCTCGTAACCCGGTGGGGTTTTAGCGATAAACAATATGTTGCCAGTATGCATATTTGAGTTAAAGAAGGCTAATTGGTCGACGGTGATTACCTTCCCTTGATGTGGGAAACGTACAACACGAAAAAGAGTCGACACAACTGTGTGCATGAAATCGATCCAGCTATGGCCAAGTAGAAGATTGTAATCGAGAGGAGTGTCAAAGACTTCCACTTCGACTTGGATTGTTTTTCCTTCTAGCGTGATTGACAATGAAGGAAGGACACCGTAGGGATTAAAACCGGAGCCATTGAAGGCTTTGAGAGTGTTATGGGATTCAGTCAAAGAGGGAGAGTCAATGGCTTTCCAGTAGGTAACATACATGACACACGTCGAGGCACCCTCATCGATAATAGTTCGACAAATGTTTTTGTCGGAGACAATCACTTGGATTTGGAATGCGAGTTGAGGGGGTAACCTTGGAATGTGATCTTCCAAGTCAAAAATTATTAAATTCGTGTCTGTTGGGTCGATTCCACCGATATATTTTAACAGTTCCTTCTGTTGTGTGGGACAACTTTGAAGGACTTCAAGGGACGACATCGCAGAAGGTGCTTGGGCCAAATCTTCAACAATGTTGTAGTTCTGGGCAACACAAGCATGAGGATTGAAAGCCGATTTCTGAATGACGCCCTTTGGAGGGGGTCGAAAAACTGTGTCAAGGCTCTATCGTTTGAGATGAAGAGGACTGTTGGTAGGTTGAGTTGTGGGAGAGGGTTGTACCAATGAAGGAGGTAGATCATCAACCTTCTCTTTAGAGGGAGAATAATCTTTGGCTTGAGTGGTGAGTGCAATGTCATTCTTCTTTGAATCGCCAGTACACATCAATACATAAGATGTAGTGGAAGGGGAAGGTTGGTCATGAATGACCAATTGGGCCTGTTGTTGAGAGGGGAAGGGTTGGGACAAGATGGTCGGAGTGGGTGGTTTGGGGGCTCCTTGAAGGAACTTAGTAACCTCGACGCATCGTGGACAATCCTTCGTGTAGTGATCATCACCACAGATAAGACAAGGGTATTGGGGTTTGCGCTTATCCCTATCATCAACAGGTGGAGTTTTGGCTCTCTCTGCTTGAGAAGTATTTTTGTCCTCCTTATTATTACCCCTTCCCTTTTTGGATTTGTTTTTACCGGTTGGGGTAGATTGAACAACATTTACCTCAGAAGTCTTGCCGGTGGGAGGGGTAGGAGACAGAGCATTTTGAACATTAGAAGACGCAGGTTTGGGGTTGTTTCTCGAGGCAGAATGTGGTTGGGCATGGAAGGTGCCAATCACACCGTCGGCTACATGAGAAGTAGTCGGAGAAGCTGAAGTGGCGGAAGTGGAAGGACAAGGTGCATGAGGGAATAAGTCGTAAAGAGTACTCGTTTGTGAGTAAACAAGGTCAAGGTATTGAGCACGACTTATGGCCTGTTCTTCCATGACAACTCCACCCATGGTGATATCACGACTGATGTCGTTCACAAATGATTTTGTGAACCACTCTGCCAGCAACTGATCGGGGAGTTTGAGTTTGATGAGACGTCGTCTCCGTCGCCACTCATGAATGTGATCGGATATATGAGTGGCTTTGTTTTGTTTGAAAGAACTCAAAATCTCGGTCCTCATTTCATAAAATATCGGTAACTGGTAGTGGGTGAGGAAGGCCATAGCTAGGGTGTTGAAGTCAACGAAGAAACCTCATGGTAATTCTATATACCACTTCACAGCAGAACCTATGAGAGTTCTTTGAAAAAGACGTAATCGGATAGAGTCATCCATCAAAGAGTTGGATGAGCACCAGAGATGAAAAGTCATGACGTGATTGTTCAGGTCCTCTCTCTCTTTGCCATTGAATTTAGGGATGTCAGATGGTAGCTTGACTAGTATAGCGGGCCATTGGGGAGAGTGATGGATTGGATTGTTTAAAATCCTTGACAGATCTGGGATGTCCAAAGTGGCCAAGAAGGGTAACTGTCTATTCACATGTGGGTAGTGGTAGCTCTGGGGAGGGAGTCCCGTCGGCAAACCAGTGGGACCATAAGCAGTCTACATATAATGTGAAGAGCGAGGCAGATTCTGTGGTTGTTGTGGAGGAAAGTAGCTCATGGGATTGTATCCTTGAAGAGGGACATGAGTTTGAGCATTCGAACCCAAAATAAGATTGGACGTACCTGGATATGGTTGGCCTATACTCGGGGGTATAATGGATGTAGCTAGAAGTTTTTTCCCCCCAGTCGATTGAGGAGTATGTTGTATTAGATGGTTCCAATACTGGGCCAAGGATGGAGGTATGTTTTTTTCCGTAGGGTGGGGTCGGCGGGGGTTGTCCTCCAATCCTAGGTTGAGTTCCAATTGGGGGTTGCGTTCCAATTGGGATTTGTGTTCCAATAGGAATTTTCCCTACAAAGGGGGGTTGAGTCAAACCTCCTTGGTGAAATTGTCCACCAACAGGAATCTGGTAATTTGGTGTGAACAACGGAATAGTGCCACTAGGATTACTGTTGCCGGTAGAGGACGAGAAAGGTCCTCCGAAAGGGGGTTGAGGAAGTGTCAGAATGAAGTCGGGAGGAGAGTGCCCAGAAGAAGAGGGACCACCAGGAGTTTCAGATGGAGTTTGCGTAGGAATTGGAATAGAAGCATTCAACACACGGTATCTGGGTGGAAGCGTCGTGGTGACACTGGGCGAGAGCAGTGTGTCGATGGGGGCTTGACTAGTTGTTGTAATATCGGTGTGAATACTCATAGTATCTGTGTAATGGACCATTTCTATAGGGACGATCAAGATGTGGTCAGCTCGCGAAGCGTTTGTACCAGGGAAATAATAAGCAGTAGTAAAAGGTACTGTGTCTAGGTCAGAGGTTTGAGGGAATGTAGGTGAGACGGTGATTTCAACACCTGATCTTGCACCAAAAATGTCTCGTGTAAAAATGCCAGTAGACCAAAAAGTATCTTGGCCTTCAGGTCCTGGAAAAGGTCCTGTCGGTTATCCAGAAGATAGAACAACTAAGTCTCCAGAAGAATTCACTTGCATAATACGCCTCTCATAATCGGTGTGAAGTCAAAAGTCCTCTCGAGAATTGGTAATTCGGAACAGTTGTAGAGAGTCAGTTCTTTCCACTTGTGGAGTGGTGACATCTTGGACTTCACTCTGTTGAGGAGAGCCCTTAGGTGAGCTTGTATGCAGGGGTTGAGAACCTTCCAGGTTTTCTGGAGGTAAGACCTGCATTCTACATGAACGACGTGGAGGGTCTATTGTGAACGAGTTACAAACTTACGAAGAAAAAACCTATGGTCAACTTGGGTAAACAAAAAACATGCACTAGTAAAAAAAATCTAGGAAAGAATACCAAGCAAACAAGACCTTATAATTCTGAAGTAACTAGTTGGTGATGAAATCCAACGTCGCAACAACAAGACGAGAAGGGGCTGGGCTAGGGTGGAAAATTTATGTTGACGACCTTCTTAAAAAACTTACACCATGGTGCAAGATCCCACACATAATCATGGGTATACCCTCCAAGGAGCCCCAGTGAGTTTGGCCAACGTCGATTCCAGGTACCGTGAAGACTTGCCCCTTCACAATCACCTTGTGTAAGACCCTAAAAAGATAGGCCACTAAGGTTACCATCGACAACAATAACGCCTGGGGGGACAGTCGATAGTCCGATCCACATGCAAGGGCAGGGTATCTAGCTCGAAATCAACTCAAGAGGCTTCCACTCATCATTATGGGTATACCTCTAGGTGACCCCCGTAATACGTGCAATCTCTACATCGACATCAACAAAGCGGGGTGAGTAACTCTGTAAATATCAATGCGACCTCGTGTTTGACCCTTGTGTGAGAAGGGCTTCCCAGGACGGAATGTTGTAAATGGAATTTTGACACTCCTTAACACAATATTCTATTGTGTGTTTTGTGCTTTGGAGAGTGTAACTCTCTGCCTATTCCAAAGCACTAGCCTAGCTAATTGTTGGTGTAACAGAGTCCTAGAAAAGAGTTACTAGTTAAATTTTAAAATTACGCAATATTATTTAAGGGTTGTTGTTACTCAAAGGAAACAGAGGTGAAACTGATGTTGTGTGAGACTCTAACCCAACAATGCATAGATAGGAATGAAATATATCAATTTTCGTTCGATGAATCTTATGTATGGGAGGGAACGAGAATTTTTCTAGAACAATCTTGAACTACGATATGCAATCTTCTTTGAAATGAAATCTTCAACGAATCACATGATAATGACAATTCTCTATTTGATCTCTTTCAACAATTTCAACAATTGATTTTCAATATTTTCAAAACGAAAATGCTTTTAATTTTTTTTTATTTTTTTTTTACTTTTCAAAAAGGATCTACACCATGGTGGTGAAAGTAAGGAAAACCAATAACTAATGAAAAAGCAATAAGCAAAACCCAAACCAATCTTTCAATGGAGACAAAAATAACAAGCAGACAAAACTAGTCTTTTCAATTGCATGAGAACAATGATCTTCCAAATAATGAGAAAATGAGAAAGACAAAGACTCCCAACTTTCAAACCGATCACCCGCTGCTAACCAAACAAGTACTCAGATTCCAGGATCAGAGAGCATATCCTTGCTAAGAAAAGTCAAGAGATGAGAGTTAAGAAAAAGATGGACAGGAAGAGCCTTGTATTTCCAAAGACTGATCGTGCACAAAATCTGAAGTCAAGAAAACATCAACCAGTGGTCCAAGAAGTTATTTTCAGACACCTATACTGATCTGGGCATTTGAGCATGCAAAAACCTTAAATCCAAAAATTTTAAAAGAGGGTTTGCAGGCTATCAGTAATACACAGTGTGAGAATAGAGAATTCACGCAGGCTACCTTTGAGTAGGGTGTGAGAACCTTGCACTGGACTTAAAGGCAGAGTACGAACTCAAGATGTTCTCATAGGCCACTGTGGGGTTCAGTGCGAGAAGGCCTGAAACTAGGCAAAATTTTGGAAAAATACAAAAATTTTGAAGGGACTTCTAGACCCAGGGAGTCTATCAGGGTGTCTTGAAGACTCAAATATTGATAGAAATGAAGAAAGGTAAGGTAAGAGAAAATGGCCAAGGAAAAACACTAAAAACCACTAAAAAATGGGTTGCATCCCCAGTGGAGTCGCCAATTTTGTTATCGGACTAATCGGTAGGTGTAGACATTAACAGATCTTCCTAGATCCACTTAGATCTAGAAAAAAATAGGGCAGGACATGACTCTTTCCCTAAGTTATGACCATTGAATTAGCTAGTAAGGAGGAACAAGTAACATACCTTTGTATCGCTTCCTAGGGTCTATGTTGCTCCTGCTTCGCTCTTGTGCTCTCATGAGGTCAAGACCAAGACAACACAAACCGACCAAAGTGAATATAGCAAAATGTATTCAGTCATCAACTTATGCATATGATCAAGGAATTACACAATAAAGTAAGAATGACTTTATGGGAAAGGGACATGTCCCTGTACCATATTAATCGAAAGTAGAAGATACAACCTGATCGCCTTGATGTCGCAAGCTTCCTTTCAGTG
Source organism: Picea engelmannii (assembly GCA_009831015.1). NCBI lineage: Eukaryota > Viridiplantae > Streptophyta > Pinopsida > Pinales > Pinaceae > Picea > Picea engelmannii. The sequence goes on from ML792602.1 coordinate 414,787, forward strand.
ACTCTTGGTTCCAACACACACTTGCTCGGTCTTTGCATGAAGAATATCCAATTTCTCTCGATAGACCTACTAGAGTCTCCAAGCTTCTGTTCAAGCTAGGTTCTTCACACAATTCCTTCACCAATTCTTCGATTAATCTTGCTTAACATTTTCCATGAGAATCCTATCAATATATAGGAGAGGATGAGATGGTTACATGGATGAGAATGATCCCACCAAATCAGGGAAACCAGTAAAATGATAACCATTCAAATGCCAACCCATTTTCTAGAAGATTCCCTTCTAGAACCCTCAAGACTTCTTCCTTTTTCCAAGCTTAAGAACAAGTTCGCACCCTAGGTATAGAACACAGTGCGAGAAGTTCACACCCTAGATGAAGGTGGCCTATGAGAATGGGTCATTCTCGCACCCTAGGCTATAAGTAGCCTGTGAACTCTCTTTAAAAATATGTTTTCTGGAAGGAAATGAATGCCACTTTTCTCAGCAGAAAGTTCTTGTTAGGATCTTGAGTACACCATTGTCAATTCACCATCAAGATGACCAAAATCATGGGTAACAGAGATAGTGAACAAATTTCTGGAAGGCTACCTTCATTGCTTTGTCTCTAATAAACAAACACAATGGTTCAAATGGTTACCCTTGGCAGAATGGTGGTATAATACTTCCTTTCATACTGCAATAAAAATGACACCATTTATGGAACTTTATGGATACCACCCTCCTTCCATCACTTCTTCTCTAAAATAAAAATCTAAGGTTCAAGCAGTGGAAGATCACTTCGAGAATCAACAACAAGTTATCCAAATCTTAGAGGACAACCTAAAAATGGCACATAATCACATGAAACAACAAGCAGATCAACATCGTAGTGAAAGAAGTTTTGAAGTAGGGGATTGGGTGTTTTTAAGACTACAACCATACAAACAGATGTCCCTCAAGCAAGCCAAGAAGGATAATAAATTATCAC
>ML792602.1:440538-469810 GCA_009831015.1 Picea engelmannii
CTCGGCACTTGGTCATATGCTCATGTAACCACAGGCTGGGCGCAAAAGTCGTTGGCCCGTTTCAAAACCGTGCCAACGGACGTAACCCACGCATTAAACAACATATTACATAGCATAAACAAATCCCCGCGCAATATAACCCACGCGCATTAAAACTATGGGTCGCGGGTTCAAAACCACGCGCCAACCCATATATTACAATGTATAAACATATTACAATGTGTTTATAATACAAAATATAACATATGAAATGTGCACCCAAACTTTTCGGGCTTATGTATGTGGTCATATATATATCGTAATAAAACCAAGGGTCGGGGCTTATGCCCCGGTCCGCGCCCTTTTCCGCTATACCACATATCCAAACTTAAATACAATTATATTGGATTGTATAACAAGGAACAATGGCGGGACTAATGGCTAGTGCATGTTTGTTAAGTCTTTCATAAGGTGGGAGGTCCCGGGGTCGAACCCCACGGACTCCCACATAAATTTTTAACATAACAACTAATGACCAATCGATGAGGGCCACGTGGCACCCAGGCATTGGGCCACGTGCCCTCTTGTCATTTGCTGCCAATGTGCCACGTGTCATCACACGATTGGACAGCCAACAGCCAATAACAATGTGCCACATCATCCCTCTTCCATGTCAGCAAAAGGTACGGCCCTCCATGTGTCCGTACGGACTGTACGGACAGGTACAGTCAGCGTCCAATTTTGACTTGTTTGACTTGGCGGTCAAATTGCGATATCTCCTCCATACGGACTCCATTCGCGAAAATAAATATACCGCCGGAATCAGGAAAATGAGACGGATGCAATGGCACTGTTTTCGTCTCAATCCGAGCACTTTGAAAATTGAGCAAATTTTGATCCCCTGATCAAGAATGAAGGTATAGAAGGGAATATTCAGGCCATGGAATCCAACAAAGGAAGAGATCGAAAGATGGTTGAAAATGAAATAAATTGAGTTTGCACAAAAGGACAACAAAAACCCTAAACTAACATCGTGCAAATATCTCGACAAATACGTGTTTAGCGACCTGCATGAGGTATTTTTCTGTGATTTCTTTCATTTGTTGCAAGAGTGGTTATTAAGGTTAAAAGGCAACCACCCTACAAATCGAATCAGATAGTTGGAGTGGAATCCTATGGAGATCGTGTAGTTACAACAAGTTAATAACAAATTTACACACATAGTAGATTTCTGGTTAGACAATATTGTTGCAGGGATTAACACCAAATTTGCAGTAGATACAACGAAGTCTTACACCATAACAGAGCCATATTTTCTAAAGGGACCCAAAGGTAGGTACATCAAATTGTTGTACACTTCAATAAAAATTTTATTATATAACAACGGTTTGATGACCATGGAATCAGATAATTAAACGTCCTTGCGTGCATGGGGGAAGGGGGGAAGCACTAACATGAGGCTGAGAAATGGAGGAAGATATGGATACAGGAAAGAAGAAGTAGGCCATGGACCCAATCATGATGGAGGAAGATCAGATAAAGCATATAATGGAAAAATATGGAAAGAAGGGCAGTGGACTACCCTATGAATATAATATGGATAACAAGAAGAAAGCCATAGCTGATAGAGAGGTATTGAAAAGTGATGAAAAAGTGGTAGAGGATCTTTGGGCTATGGAGTAGATTGAGGAAATCCTACACACAATATATGAAAGGAAAACATGAGATCCAAGGGAAATACCATAAGGTAGAACTCCAATCCATATCACTGTTAGTGTGGAACCTACAACCCCATGTGCGACTAACACACCAGAGAGAACACCAACGTTTAGAAAACCAAATTTTAGTGGAAGAAAGACAACAAGAAATGCATCCAAGCAAGGAGTAGCAACTAGAGGAGCCAGTTCATGAAGTAACAATCAAATATCTACACTGCACATAGGTAGTAGTTCAACACAATTTAAAATGGAAGGACATGATCCCATGATCATATTACCAGAATTTTGGGGAGAGGCATCAGAGGACCCTGAAAAACACTTACTCATGTGTGAGAAGATCTAGGAAGGAAAGCATATTACAAATGAGGATACAAAACTTGCGCAGTAAGCTATCACACTAATAGACCATGCATTGGATTGGTACACAAGCCTAGATGTAAATAGTCCACCAGGAGTAACAAGGACTATTACAAACATGAAAAAAATACTGGTAAATGAGTTTTAGAAGCCCAACTCAGAGGATCAGTATATGAATGAAATGATTGAAATCAGGCAAAAACCAGGTGAGTCTGTTTGAGAGATTGATCAAAGGTTTAAGTATTTGAAAGGTAAGTTGAAATATGCAATGACTGACATGCAACATAGGAATCTATCTGTGAACTCATTGTTACCACATTTGAAATACCCATTAAGACAACATAAGTTCCAAACTCAGGAAGAGGCTCTGCAAGCAACCTTACAACTGGAAGAGAACCAATATCAACAGATAGATCCAACAATAGAGGAGTTGAAGGAGGATTTGAAGAATATAACATTTCAACTTAACCAGAACAAGGGTAAAGAGAAAACAAAAGTCGTTTGGTGCACCTTATGCAGTACAAAAAGACACCATAAGAATGAATGTCCAACTTTCACGCAGTGTATGGCAACATGGGTGCCAAACCCATCACCAACAAGAGGACCATATTGCGATATTTCTAAGACACATGCACATGATCCATATCATTGTCCAATGATGTAGAAGCATAAGAAAATACCTAAAAGTTCATACTGCAATTTTTTCAAGTCAGTGGGTCATGATGATAAGGATTGTAGGACGTTGGAGCTGATGAGAGAAAGAACTCCAGATACTTATAGGGTGCAAGCATAAATGATGAAAGGACAATCTACACCTTAGTTCAACCAAGTACCAATACCATACAATAATGCGTAATAGAGTACAAAACTACACAACTGCAATATAATAATGTGTATCCACAATATAATCTCACACAGTATAACCAGGGACCTCAGTACAATGCACCATGAGGAGATCGAGGTGGAGGACAAAGCAGAGAAGGATTTGGATGAGGCAGAGGACTAGTAGTGTGACATAGCTTCCAACACTTAGGAAATTATGCAAGGGAATGTCCACTTCCATCAGTGACATGTATGTATTGTCGCACAACAGATCATGACACAAAATATTGTCCAACACTATTGGGGAAGATTGTTATAACCCTAATTTTCTCCATACATGCATACCTAACATTTGGCCCTCTTACATGAAATTTTTTCCAAGCCATCACTGAGAAACTCTATTTTTGAAGATGTACACATTGTCCACCACTACGTCTCATGTACATACACTTGTTTCATCACTACAACCCACGTATGTACGCTAGCTGCACCATTACAACCCATGTATACTTGCAAAATTTGCAAGGAATTCGTTGAGATTACGGGCTATTGGATAGTTTCCCAACTGATCCACCACCTATAGCCCGTCACCGAATTGAATAACCATCCTTTTGTCATATAAAAGGAGGTTTTGGGGTATCATTCTAGATCTAAGCATAAGAAAAATGAAACTCTTCCCATTTCACATCCCCTCCTTGCCTCAAGCATTTGCAACCTTGTTGTGAGAATTCCCCATTTTTCCCTTTTTCCTCCATAAGAACCCATTCCATTTCCTAAGAAGAAGTGTGAGAGGAGAAAGATACATGGAGGTGCAGTTGGAGCTTGGTGAAGAGGAGCTCAGACCAGGTTCATGGAGCAGTCGTTGACCTCGTTGTAAGTAATCGTTGTGATATCAATAAAGGAAATACTTTTCATGTCCCGAAATATGATGTGTCAAATGTTTGTATTTGATTTATGTTTCATTCTAACATCCAACCCACGATTTAGATATGCAATACATGTTTGTAGTTTGTAGTTTATCTTTTTGTGAATATAGGCCAGCCTTGGGAGGAGGTTTGCAGTCAACAGAGCTATCAAACACAAGAGGATCGACATTGAACGCAGAGTAAAAGGTACAATTACCTGATCTTTCTTACTTTGTCTTTCATGCATGAGTCTGGGATATGTTTGGGGTAGTTATAAGAGTAGGAGACTTTTACACGGTCATTGACATGCCTACATCATAAACCCTGGTGTAGCCATCGGGGGGGTTTTCCCGCTAGCAAAACTAACGAACGTACTAGGGAAGCCTCTAGGGTTTTAGGGGATTTTTTAGGTGTTTGATTGGTTTTATTACCTTTTGAGTTTCTTGTTGAGTTTGTTGAGTCTTTGAGGGATTCTGGTCACCTGTTGGTGCCATACCAGTTCTCCATGCCCTGTTAGCTTGTCTATTTTACTTTTTTTTTTCAAGAAGTACAAAGGTGTACGTGGCCTACTGCGGGTCAGCACACGTACATACACACCCTGCTTTTAGACAACCCACATACATACACAGGTTGCTTAAGTATCAGTTGCGTACCTGTGTCAAGAACTATTTTTTTAAGAAGAGGAAGTCAACCTCTTCCTTGATTGAAGTTTTACTTCTCAGGGTTTCTTGGTCAAGATCAGTGTCTCTGGTTTGTACAGTCAAAACCTGGGTTGGATGTCAGTTTATTTATCTTCTTAAAGATTTCTTGTGTTTACTTTGAAAGGGTTTTGGATGAGTCTTTGAGTTGTTGATCAACATGTTTGGCGTCTTTAGTGACTCCCTGCGATCCGCAGAGGGATAGAGGTCATGTTCAGTCTTTTTTGGTGTTTTTCACTTTTTCCCCTTTCGCTTTCTTTAAAGAAAAAGAAAAATAATTTATTTCAAGTTTTTTGTTTGAAGCATTTGAAAAAAATAAAATAAAATTATTTCTTAGTTTGGTTAAGCAGTTGGGTTAGTTATTTTTCTTGTTAGGAAAAAATAGTTCTTTTCTTAAGTTCTTTACTGATTTCTTAGAACATTAAGTAGCTCGTAGTCAAGCAAAATTTCATTTTAGGTTTTCTTTTGAAAGATATTATAAAAGGTTAGTTATGAAAAGTTGGTTAAAGAGTTAGTTTCAAATCTTTATTGTTAACTAGGAGTAATTTTTCTTTCAGTTTCATTTACTTCTCCTCTTTTTAGTCTCTCAAAACACATCACTAGTTTCAATGCCATTTCCTTGAGTTAAAACAAGCCATTTAAAATAAAGGTTAATTAAAATCAACTAGACTTTATGTTTGTAGGGTCAATCAACTAGTCTAGTTTAGAGCCTTGAATTAGGTTGAAGAGGAAACTCTTCAAGGATTAAAAACAAACATTGGAGTTAGAGCTAGGGAGTGTAAAAAGTCCAGTAAACGTGAAAGTTATCTGAGACGCCCCTCTAGCACAGGGGCTAAACACAAGGTCGTGTGTGGAAAGGTAGTGGAGATAACCCCTCCAAAGTCAGACCAAGTGTAGTGGGGAACACATATTGAGGACTTGTCATGGGATACTGTCGGTTGCATTTGCCTATGGAGCTTCGTGGACCCCAAATCCATTCGATATCCTCAATTGTATTTTGGACCACTTGCTTTTGATACCCTCGGTAGGTTTCGGGCTTGTTACCCTTATCATTGTGGTCCACACGACTGTCAATTGTACCTGCCTCGTGACTGTACGTGACTTGGAAACCTAGTTGCCTTTATTGTAGGGACTTACATAGGTGACTACGGGGGTATACCATGGTACCTAGGGTAGACTTTGGGCCACACTTTGCAGAGTATACCCAAAGGGTGCTTCCATTTTTTAGTTTCACTTGCGCCGGTAAGTTTCTCTAGAGTTGGCTGGTGTAACTGTTCTTCTAAATAGATAGTGTTTTGCTTGCCTTATCTTATAGAAACGTTTCTAGTGTGTGTTTGGTTTTCAACGTTAGTAAAATCCTTACTGTGTCATTGATGTTATCACAAAGTGGAAGATCAAGAGCTATGTCATTCACGAAGGATTTTGGGCCTGCCATCGGTTGCATTGGAGCCAACACTGCCACTGTTACGATGAATACTTGACCAGCAAGGGTCATTTGAGGCGACCGGGCCACAAGAAACTATGCTCGGGCCATCTCCGAGAGGAGAGCACTCAAATTCATAGGAACCGACTATTTCTGACCTTGGAGCATAAGTTCTCGGGCCGTTTAACCCTCCGACAACTGACTTGTTGGTGCCACTTTTGGTACAAGTTGTCCGTCCAAGGGTAACGCATCATGAGCGTCAGATAGTCTTGCAAGTAGCTATGGAAGAAAATGCTGCTACTTCGTCAGGGAGTCCTCACACTCCCTCAACGACTACCACCACAGGGGGTGGTCCACCTCCTAACTCACCTTTTGCGGTCTAGACTACAATGGTCTCGACCACCTCTACTTTGGGCAGTTGTCTGATTCCGTCTATGGTGACGAGCACCACTCCATTCACACAGAGTGAAACAGGCCCTCCGTTTTCATATGGAATGCTTGGCTTTGATACGAAATATGTACTCACCTAGTCCACCCTACAGACTTTGGGTGTCAGGGTAGGGAGCTTGAACACTCCTTTGCAAGGGTCCATGGGGGGCACATCAGCCCCCTATAGCACCATACCTTACGGTGGGGGTCATATACCTCCTTCGTCCCTCTCGCTCGGCGGTGCTCCCCAGCAACTCGTCGGGCCAAACATGAACTACAACTTATTCAGAGTGGGAAATATAGCACCTTCTTCCTACACCACACCGGTGGTTTCAATGTCGTTCTCTTTGTTCGGTGCATTTGGGAATAATGTTTTTTCTTCAGTTGCCGTCTCGACTGAGGGAAACCCTTGTTTTGGACAATGGAATCCTGTGCAGGGCATTATTCCTACACAAGGGGAAAACACAGGAGTCTTCTCCTCACAAGGACTCTGGAATCCATGGCAGGGAGAAGTTCCCTCGCTAGGGATGTCAACTGGGGGCAATCCTTTCCTTGGTCAATGGAACCTTGGGCAAGGCTCAGTACCTAATCCCGTCGGATTGAAAGGGGGCAAAATTTTCCAGAATATTTGGAACATGATGCAAGGAGAAATCCCCACCCATCCCTCAACGTCCAATTATAAGAGTTAGCCGATGATGTTCCAACAAATGTAGTATCTGTATGTTGGCCAAGGCCATGGTGTTTACCAGAACCTTGGTCAGCAACCAAACTTTTCCTGGCAACCTAGTGCCATTTAAACTCCATGATCCTTTTTTCTTGTACATAATAATCAGCCCAAACTATTGTTTCTGGTGACGTGACATTTTCCAGACTTGTCAAGGTTGTTAAACAACTCGATTTGTCACGATCTGCGTTGGCCTCCAATGTCGAATATGTTTCCCTCGGACATCCCAAAGTTCAAAGGTAATCCTAGTGAATATCTAGGTGATCACGTGACCACCTTCCACCTATGGTGCTCGTCAAAATCATTGTGATACGACTCCGTACAATTGTGCCTATTTCAACGCACTCTCCTCGAGGGTTCCACGAAATGGTGCATCAAGCTCAACTACTCAAGATACTCTTACTTGATTGATTTGGCGATGGTTTTTCTCAGCCATTTCCAACTACCTGTGAGATATGATGTTGACATAGAATTGCTAGGCAACTTTGAGAAGACGAAGGTCGATCATATCTCAGATCACATCCAAGAATGGAAACGTCAGAGGAGTTTGATCAAGGTCGAGGTCCCACTGACATTCCTACTGGAGTGGTTCCTAAAGTATTTGGTACCTCAGTTATCCAAGGACGTTGCAATGTCAAGAGTGTTTTCAGATGAGGAGGCAATAATGCGAGTATAATAGATCAAACTGATATACTCTCAGTCTGGTTTACTCTATGATATTTTACCAGATGCGCCATGGTCCATCCTTGACAAGGCTAGACACAAGTCTGGAACACAAGTCTGGAACACATGTCGATGGTATATTTGGTTCAACACAAGAAAATTCCACTGATCAACTATCAAATCAATTGCAACAATTGTCGATACAGCAGACAACGACCAACCAGACCTCCGGTTTGGCTGTTCCCCCTACCCAAATGTCATATGTACACAGTGTGAAATCGATGAACCCGAAGGCTAACCAATAGCCCGACGGAAAGAAAAAACAACGAAACAAGAAGGGTAAGGGGGATAAGAAACCTACCAAAAATGCTAGCGGGGGAAACATCTAGAAAGGAAAGTCTAAGTATCCATGTAACCTTTGCACGGAGGATCATCCGACTCACCTATGCCCTCGGCCTGTGGAGGCCCAAAAGTTATTGACACAACAACAACCTGCTGTGTTAATGCACCCATTTCCACATGGGAAAAATATGATGGAAGCCTCTTCAAGTGCAGATGGGGGAAGTCAGGGACCCCCTCCGTCTTCTAGTAATCCTGCAGCCATGAGTGTTTATATAATGAAAGGTGACACTTACATAGAAACTAGGGCACACAATTACGGAATGTCAGAAACTGCTGAAAAACGTAAGGAAGTCATAAAACTGTTTGTTCCTCTCCAGATTGAGAAGACAATGGGAGAAATAATGACACACATCTCGAAAGGGGTGTTCAAGAAAGCTTCCCATAATCCAAACGCGAGGGCTACCCAGAATTACTCTGTGGTGGAGGATTTTTCACAAACCCCTTGCGTGATGTTTGCTTTGGAGGTCCTCCAGAGCTGCCCTGCGTAGAGAAAGACTCTGTTTTCCACTTTGGGATCTGTTGAGACCTCTAATATGAGAATGATCATGCTTTATATGACCGACTTGAAACCTCATCTCCCTTACCATGTAGCATTTCAGATAGTAGTGGCTCACCCCATGAAATATTTCACTCGAAATATTTTTTGTATGGTGGTTGATGAGGGTGCCTCGACCTGCATGATGCCTTTGGCATGTTGGAAGGCCATAGGCCAACCCTTTTTGTCTTTGTCACCTACTTTTCTTACTTCTTTCGATGGTCATTCTTTCAGACCAAATGGAATCATCCCTTCTTTCCCCATGCAGTTGGGAGGGAAGACCATGTGCATCAAAGTTGAAGTGGTCGATGCACCTCTCGACTGCAACCTTATGTTGGGAAGGAGTTGGACCTACGCAATGCATGTAGTGGTTGCCACAATGTTTTGGCTCTTATTGTTTCCACATGAGGGAAGAATCATAACCATTGACCAATTGTCCTTCTCCAGGCCCGACCCTTCATCGAGGGCATCCACGGTCTCGATGATTGATAACCCTCAGCCCGACATCGTCAATGTGGGGGTTGGTTTGTGCCCACCTTTGATGGGTAATTTCGATTACTCGCCTCCTTCTAGAGATGTCAATATGATATCAGCTTCCCCCGACCATCCTAAGGCTGAAATGTTTCAAATGTTGTCGTTCCGAACGACTTACTTTAATGATCAGTGGACTCTTCCTTCCCCATCGGCTTCGATGGAAGGGAAAAAGAATCTTGGCATGGACATGCCCTTGTCTGGGGTAGAAGTTGCATACAACATTTTTCAAAAATCTTCGGCCGACCCCGATCCGACTCTCGCACGGGAGTTAGATCTAGTTCTCGAGCCTATTTGGGCTCAAGGTTCCCTCGCTGCTACTGATTATTTAGACTTGGTCTTTCCCTTAGATGAGGTGATTCTCAAGGCATTGACTGGTCCAGACAGACCTTGGGATGATCTCCATCACAGAGCTTATTTTCTCCTAGAGTTAAGAAGAATAGAGGAAGGTGAATTCGTGTTGACTATGACTGGAGACAGGTCTTGTCCTATTAATCCTCTGGTTATGCATGCAGTTTATGCCAAGGGTAATATGGAAAGTATCACCAAAACAGTACCTATTGACATCGACAGAACCATGGCGTCGTGGAGAATGTCTTCGTCAAAACAAACTTCTCCCCTGAGGAGATTTAGATCTATATAGATTAATTTAAGGAATTCCGCGATGTTTTTCCTGGTCTTACGAGGAAATGCCAAGCATTGATCCAAAAATTGTCGAAATTGAGATAATGAATTATCCTAACACCAAGCCGGTTCGACAGAAGCTTCATCCAGTGAATCCTCAGAAAGTAGAAACTATTAAGGTTGAAGTAGAGAAATGGCTCAAAGCTAGTTTCATATACCCCGTTTAGTTGACTCAATGGGTGTCAAATCTCGTTCCAGTCAACAAAAAGCAAGTATGATTTGTGTGTGTATGGACTTCCATGATTTGAATAAGGCATGTCCAAAGGACAATTTCCCCACCCCATTCATCGATCAGATTGTCGATGAATGCGCAGGCTGTGAGGTATTTTCTTTCATGGATGGTTTTTTGGGATACAACCACCAACATAAAACAACTTTTATATGTCTGTGGGGCACATTTGCTTATCGTAAGATGCCCTTTGGCCTGAAGAATGCTGGAGCCACTTTTCAGTGGGCCATGTCTTTTTCTTTCCACGACCTTAGACATATAGTCGAGGTGTATCTCAATGATTTAACATCACTATCTTGTAAGAGAGTTGATCATCCTACACACCTCCGACTAATCTTTGAGCGATGTCGCTACTATCGGATTTGCTTGAATCCTAAAAAATGCAGTTTCTGTGTGACGTCGAGTCATCTTCTATGTTTCATTGTTTCAAAAACAGGGATCATGGTCGATCCTCTAAAGGTTGAGGTGATAGTTCAGTTGCCTCCCCCATGCATAGTCCCTCAGCTTCAAATCTTACAGTGTAAAGCAAATTTTCTTTAGTGTTTTATCACAAACTATTTCGAGATCACTAAAGAGTTCATGTGTTTACTAAAAAAGGGATTCCCTTTCTTTTGGGATGAATCCGCCCAATGCTCTTGAATATTTGAAATGCACCCTTACATCTGGCCCTCTGCTCCAGCCTCCCAATTATAACAAATATTTCTTATTGTATTTGGTTGTTGCAGAGTCGACCATCGATATGGTCTTGGTTCAAGAGGACGATATGCTTGAAGAGCATGTGATTTATTACTTGAGCCGAGGCTTGGTTGGACCGGAAATCAACTACTCCCATGTTGAGAAGTTTGCGTTGGCAGTAGTGCATGTTGTCCAACAGTTCCATCATTATATTATTCTTCGTAAGACCATCGTCGTTTTTTTTGTGAATCTGTTTCAATACGTGTTGACACAACATGTCATCAGCGGAAAGATCAGTAGATGGATTGTTATCCTCCAAGAAATTGACTTGGATTTTGTTTCCGCGAAATTGAAAAATTCACTAGTCTTTGAGGAACTTATCTCGAAACTTTCGGTCGAATCAGGTGATGTTACGCCCAAAGAATCACCTATTAAAGGAGATATTTTTCTGATTTCATCTTCAAACCCCTAGTATGGAAATATACTAGTCTATCTCCAGAATTTGAAGTGTCTCGCCTCTGCTTCTCGCAATGAGCGTCGACGTATACACCATCAGGCGTAAAACTATCTCATACTCGATGACACTTTGTATCGTTGAGGTGTAGATTGCTTCCTTCGTCGGTGCCTCATTCATGAAGAAGTGGAACTCGTTCTTAACAACTGCCACACTGGAGCATGTGGTGGTCATTTGTCTGGGTTGGAAATAGACCAAAAGATTCTACGAGATGGTTACTTTTGGCCGATGTTAATCAAAGATTGCGTTGAATCGGTCAAGAAGTGCCACCCGTGTTAGATCTTCTCTTGAAAGATGAGGGCACATCCTTCTACCATTTTTCCCATCATTATTGTTGGTCCCTTTACCAAATGGGGGATTAATTTTACTACATGCCACCCAATTTCATACATGGGCATTGTTATATCATCGTAGCAATAGACTACTTCACAAAGTGGGTCGAAGCTATGTCGACATTTAATAATGATGGCGAGACAACAACTCTCTTTATTTTCAACTAGATAATAACAAGGTTCAACATCCCAAAGATGATTGTCACTGACCATGGCAATCACTTCTAGAATAAAATGATGTCTTAGTTATCATTAAATATTGGGTTGAAGCAAGATAATTCATCACTCTAATACCCACAAGGGAATGGTCAGGTGGAAGATGTGAATAAGTCCCTCTAGACTATTTTGCAGCGAACGATCAATTATGCCAATCAAATTAGCATTTGATGTTGTGCTCAGCATTATGGGATTACCGAATGTCTATAAATATTGCCATCGGTCTCTCACATTTTCAACTGATTTACGGGATGGAAGTAGTTTTTCCTATAGAGTGCCAGATCCCATCTTTGAAGTTGGCAGTACAGTTATTTCTAGACACTTCACCACTTGAGGAATTCTTATTATATCTTGAGCAGCTTGATGAGAAACGTCATGATGCAGCCTTGGCCAATGAGGCTCACAAGAAATGATCCAAGTGTCAGTATGATCGGTCCATTCATCCTCGTATTTTCTCCGAAGGTGACCTTGTCCTGGTCTACGACCAAGATAAGAATCCTCTTGGGGCAAGCAAGTTCAAACCCGTGTGGTTCAGACCTTTCATCGTGAAAGAGGTCTTAAAGAAGGGTTCTTATCGTCTAGTTTACTTTGAGGGAAATTCTTTGGTGGAGCCTAGAAATGGGCTCTACCTCAAGAAGTATTTCCCATAGGTTGTTCTCCTTGGGTGACTTCTTATACATATGTATACTTCTTATACAGTTAGTTTTTGTCTTTTTTTATTGTGGACATGTCATTATTGATGTCATATTTTTCATTGTTGCAGATGTCAAGTGAATCAGAGGTGTTCCTTGGGTTCATGGATGACGCCAACTGACACACTCAGAGGCTTGCTTCTGCAGCTTGGGTGATTTCCATGCCTCAAGGCCAGTTGCTATCTTCTGGAGTTATATGTCTAGGTGACGCTACAAACAATGTCGTTGAGTACATCACAGTGATAGAGTTGCTTCATGATGCTTTGTGGCATGGTATCTCTCACCTCCGGGTCTACTTAGATGCACAACTGGTTGTGTCCCAGTTTAATGGGGTTTACTGCATTTATGATCCTAATTTACACGGACAATTCCTTAGGGTATGTCTCTTAGAACGTTGATTTGATTACATTACATACATCCATGTTCCTAGGAGATTAAATCAAATGATAGATACTCTAGCTAATCAAGTATTAGATTGACATATTGCACACACATAAAAAGAAGAACACACATACACATGTATGTATACATTTGTAAAAAAAAAAATGTGATCCATAAGACATAAAGATGTAAATACATACATACATACATATATATATATATACACACACACACACACACACACACACACACACACACACACACATATAAGTGTTAGAGTACATCGGTGGGCGCGATTGCCTAAAAATATATATATCCATTATACATCGCGGGGCTTATGCTCTCAAAAATATACAAAAGAGTGCTCTTGGCACATAAAAGGTCCATCCTAGCTAAGCACTGTTGGTCCTGCCATAGTGAACAACAACATTTTCTAAGCGCCATAAGAGTTGGACCCAATTTCATGGCACCCCAACTATGTGAGGCTACATCGATGGCTGGAGATCCTCAATCTTAGCCATGGGAACTGCATGAGTGAGCGCGGTGAGGTTCTGCTCCACCCGTCTCAAAACTCTCTTAGCCTCTCTCGCTGGAGGTCCCCCTGATGCTGCTACTGGTCCGAAAACCATTGTTAGTACTACCTCTAGTCAAAGATGTGACCTGGTCCTTGAGAAGTCTACTAGACGCACCGGTCCCACATCTGTACATAAAAAAAACATAGTTGTGATATACTCTGGTACACATAAAAATGATATATATAAAAAGAAATTAAAAAATTAAATAACTTAAAAAAAAAACGTACCCATCTCTCCTTGATCCTCTCCAGGAGGTAGAGGCATGTTCAAATCCCTAAAAAAGTTGATTCCAGCATAGGGGTAGCCCTCTATCGCTGGAATCTACCGTGCCCACCAGTCAAAAAATGCATCGTCAAAGGCCTTTATGGTTCTTCCTCCCCCCTGTCGCGGTAGCAATTCCACCCACCTGCACACTGTTGGGAAGGAGGTCACACGCCCCCACACTGTATCTCATGGACTAAGGCTGGGTACCCTCTCAAAGAAGAAAGAGCACAAAACAATATCAAACCTGAAGTTTTTGTTACTCCACCCTTGACACTCTGTGAGCTACCTCTTCATGCATTCAAGCATGGTCGTACTCCAGCTGAATACTCATGCATTTAAGCACTGCATCAGAAAATACATGTGTGCCTGGGATGCCTGATGTAAGGCCGCAGATCTAGTGATTCACCCAATAAGAAAAACTATCACCTTCAGCGATAGGTTGGTAATCTTGTGGATTGGCACTTGAGAACCTACTTTTTTAGTGTTGGCCTCGCAATGCATTCCGATTAGCTCGACGATGTTGTGGCGCGCAGGAGGAAACATATGCAGATTGACTGGCTCCCCTCTCCTCAAGAGCCTAGTCAGAAAGTATATATCCTCAATCATTGGAGTCAACGACTTCCCCTCAAGAATAAGCGCCTCAGCATTTGGGTGCCAATAATCCACCAAGGCATTCAACAACTTGGGTTGTGCCCTCATGAGTGGACACTAGTAGAACCTCTGTAACCCACATCATTTCAATACAGCGATAGCAGCAAGGTCCTCATTGATCAATACATCGATCTCCTCGTGTTCCCTCTCCCTCCAGTGGACATACATCCTGTCACATGACAAGTTAAGGGGGGAGTTAGCTCTTGCATTTTCATTTTTCAACATGTTTGAGGGTGTACACGGGTTTTTTTGGACATAGTCGCGTACATCCGCGGGAAGACTATTTTCTACCCACTGATGTATGTGGGTTGTCCTTGGACAACCCGCGTACATGTAGGGCTGCCCTTTTTAGGAGGGTGTGCCCCTCAAAAACTAAAACAAATGCATAGTTGAAGTATGGAAATGCAAGAGGGATGATTTTATACTTACTTGGTCCAAGTGGAAGTTCGTTTCGTCCTCTGAAGCTCCCAGAATCAACTATTTTAACAAAGGGGTCTTTTTCACTTTTTGGTTAATTCTCAATTTGCAATGGTGAAAATGAGCTGTATGCTTCTATTTATAGATTTTTTTGGCCCTTTTTGCGACTTTTTGAATCCTTTTGTCTTTTTTTCTGGCTTGAAAATCATTTAATGTGGTTCTTGAGTTTCTCATTGGACATTACGATGCACTGCACTTTTTGGTTTGGAATTTTTTTTGGAGATGGGCCACTTTTAAAAGTCCTTTGGTAAAAGTCGTTTTTCCAACTTTTTTCATATAAGTTAGGATTCCACCTCCACTTCCTACATCTCATTGTCTTTTCCTCTTTGCCATAGGATTGATCCCACCAAAGTACGACATGGAACCATCTTTGATGTTTTAGAAGTGTCGTGGTTAGGTGGTAGAGCCTACCTTTACATGTATGCCCTAGATAGATCATTATTACATTTTGGCATCCATGTCGTCTCCAATGACTTCAGGCTTGGGAGTCCTTTTTAGTCATATCATGATTACGATATTGAGCCTCATACGTCTGATGTATCATCACTCTTGGCCTCACCCTCGAGACTCCCAAAAATGAGCATACTTTGTTGAATTTCAAGCTTGCTTTGAAATTCGAAAGAAACATCTGACGAGACTACATTTATGCTTCTCAATATTGTTCAGATTAAATGAGAAAAGAAACCTCTTGGAGTCTTCTTTAATACCTTTTCAGAGTCTCTAATCATGAAAATATTTCCAAGCGATCTTGTTGTCCTTCACGCTCGCCAAACTAAAACTTGAAGGTATGTCTGTCCGACAGTAGTTTACCCCTTTTTCAGTCCGGATGGTCAATTTTACGAACAAAGCTATACTCTAGGAACTTCGGTTTGCTAGAAGAGTATTCTCAGGTATAAGTTTAACCCTTTTTTGGGCCCGAGGGACTAAATTTATGAAAAGCAACCCCCACATAGTCCATAGTTAAGTTCTTTTCAGAATCCCTAAAATTGAAAAGATCGTCGAGTGATCTTGTTCATTCACACTCGTTAAATTGGTCCAGAAAAACATCCCCTACAGAGTCCATAGTTAAGCTCTTTTCAGACTCCTTAAAATTGAAAAGATTGTCGAGTGACCTTATTCCTTCACACTCGTTAAATTGGTACAGAAGAACAACTACTGGCATGAGTTTACCCATTTTTCCGGCATGTAGATTAAGGAGGAAAAAGGTACACCTCAGGAGATTCGTCTCACCGAGAGAGTTTTCCTAAGTAAATTTTATACTTTTTCGGGCTAAGGAGACTAAATTTAGAAAAAGGCTACATAGTGATCTGGTTTGTGTCACACTCGTTAAAATGGTTCTTAATAGACGTCTTTTCAGTACAATTTTACCCCTTTTTCGAACCAACTAGAATATTTTTGAAAAAGGTACCCCAGTGGAGTCTTCTTTTACGTTTTTTAAGACTCTCTAAAAGTGAAAAAACAACCAAGCTTACCTTCTCTAGGCTTGTAAAAAATACATTGAAGGGGGTTTTCATCGTTTCCTGGTAATCGCATTTGCATCTCTGCGTCTTTGGCCTAATGTCAGCTCCATGTTGCTCTCAATTGAACCTTTCAAGCATGCCTTATACACAAGCTTTGTAACACTTTTCCTCTGCAACTTGACACCTTGACCCATGGAGGAATTTTCCTTGAGTGTCCTTTTCCCGCACATGTCTCCTTGATCTAAGCATTAGTGTGTTCCTTGCACTTGGAATTAGTATGCTTGCGACATTCGTTCCTCCTTTGTAACATAGAATTCTTTAATGTTTTTCAAGCTCTTTAAAAATATTGAAAAAGAAAAAAAAATAAAAAATACCCCCAAAAGAGGACGAGAAATATATATTCTTTTTTGGCAGCACAATGAGTCGCCCTTGGACAAAGAACACCCTTCTGTTTGTTTGTCAAGATTTGGGATTTAATATGACCTTAGGAAGTTTTTCTTGCTACATAGAGTTGTGTCCTCCTCTATTTGGTTATTCTTCCAAACATATGGAGAGTTTGCGTTGCCTCCTGCATCATGAACTTATGTCAATGTCATGCTTCCTGAGTCTGATCATATTTCATGCTCTTGTCCAAGGGAAGTTTTACCCAGCCTGATTCGGCCTTTTTGAATTTTTTCTCTTGACCTCATGCCTGACCATCCCAAAATTCCAATAAAGTCGTTCGAAATCACTGAAGTTCTCTACCTGATCACCGAGATCCTCTTGTTTGTTCCTGAAGAGCCATCGAAGACCTATGGGTAGTGAAATCGTACACTCACATTACACTCCTACCCGAGTTCTGAAGATATTGAAGTTGTTTCTCAAGCTTTGAAGGCCTCATCTCCAACCATTAGGCGTTATTAGCTTCTTGAAGATGGATACTATATAAGTATATCTTTGATTTTGAGATGTATATATGCTATGTATTGCTCGCGGCTACACTTTATATAGTTATATGACATGGATCTATAGTTTATTTGATTGGTAGCCATGATTTATTTCATCCTGAGCATGGGTATGCCCGCCTCAAAGAGACAATTGTTATTTTTGCAGATGGCACATCCCAAACTCTAGTCCCAGGCTCACTTGCTTCGTACATTGGTGAATGTTTTGTAATGTATTTCGACCATAAGATGCTCTTATGACCTCACACATTAGGGGGCATCTGTTATAACCCTAATTTTCTTTATACATGCATACTTGGCATTTGGCCCTTTTACATGTAAATTTTGCCAAGCCATCATTGAGAAACTCTTCTTAAAAACACTATTTTTGAAGATGTACACGCCCTACACCACTACTGCCTGCGTGCATGCACTTGTTGCACCACTACAACCCATGTACATATGCTATTTGCACCATTACAACCCACATATACTTGTAAAAGTTGCAAAAATTAAAAAGTTTCAAGGAATTCGTTGAGATTACGGGCTATTGGGTAGTTTCCTAACTGATACACCGCCTATAGCCCGTCACCCAACCAAATAACTATCCTTGTCATATAAAAAGAGGTGTTGGGGTATCATTCCATATCTAAGCATAAGAACAGTGAAACTCTTCCCGTTTCACATCCCCTCCTTGCCCCAAGCATTTGCAACCTTGTTGTGAGAATTCCATCAGAATTCCCCATTTTGCCCTTTCTCCTCCATAAGAACCCATTCCATTTCCTGAGAAGAAGTGTGAGATGAGAAAKATAYGCGGAGGTGCACTTGGAGCTTGGTGAAGAGGAGCCTSGACTAGGTTCATGGAGCAGTTGTCGAYCTCATTGTAAGTAATCGTTGTGATATCAATAAAAGAAATATTTTTCTTGTCCCAAAATATGATGTGTAAAATGTTTGTATTCGATTTATGTTTCATTCTAACATCTAACCCATGATTTATATMTGAAATGCATGTTTGTAGTTTCATGTTTATCTATTTGTGAATGCAATCCATCCTTGGGAGGAGGTTTGCAGTCAGCRGAGCTATCAAACACAAGAGGATCGACACCACACGCAGAGTAAAAGGTACAATTACCTGATCTTTATTACTTTGTCTTTCATGCATGAGTCTAGGATACATTTGGGGTAGTGAGAAGAGTAGGATACTTTTACATGATCATTGATCTTCCTACATCGTAAACCCTGGTGAATCCATAGGGGGGTTTTTACTGCTAGCAAAGATCCAAGAAAAAAGGAACCAAAGCAACCATAATGTCTAGTGGATCTCTGCAGAAGCCAAGGAGGATGGGAGAAACATCAACATAGTCACCCAAGGAGGATCCAAGACATGAACTAATGTAGTAAAACAAAATCTGACGCAACACCAATGGGTTAAGAAGAATACTGAGCCACATAAGCAGTCTGATGCACGAAAAGAAAATGAAATATTCAAGGGGGTCAGACATGAGTTTCTAAAGAAAAATTTTGTGTCTACATCAGCTACGCAAAAAACTCATAACTTACCAATGTATGATATTCCCTCCTTAATGGACCATACCAGTAAAGGACAACCTTTAGAGAAAGTAAGTACCATAAAAAAAATTCTGAAGTCCTGTGTTAAGCTATTGAATGAGCCATCATATGTTATTGTTTTACAAAATATGCTAGAAATATGTAACAAAGAGGAGGAAGGGAAGTTGGAACAAAAAATAGTCAATCATCTCCATACTAGAAGAAGGACAAGCAGAGAATTCAAACTAAATGCTAATATTGGAGATTTCAATATGGGAGATATTATACTGGACTTAGGCTCTGAAGTAAATGTCTTACCTAAGATACATGGAAGTGTATGGGAGAACCCACACTAGGTTATTCGCTTGTCCAGCTGAAACTAGAAAATCAACATAGAGTATTACCAATTGGAAGGCTTAAAGGTGTGATAGTAGATCTGGATGGAGTGTGCACTATGGCAGACTTTGAAGTAATAAAGATAGTAGATGGGACAACACCTTACCCAACATTGCTTGGACTGGATTGGGCATTTTATAACCAGGATATAACCAACCTAAAGACAAGAAAAATGACATTTGAATCAGGTGAATATAGAGTCATTGCACCATTGGATCCATCAGAAGATAAATATTTGTAGAACCCACTTGTTTGGATCTGGAGGAAATAAACCAGTTGTACAGAACCACCGCGTGAGAAGAAGATTATGTTAACCCAAATGTAGATGGGGTACTCATCTAGAGAAGCATTACATCATGTGCTTATGACTAAGACACATCTTTTGAGAATTTGCAACAAAGGTTACATGAAGTTTCCACAAGGAGGTGCGCAAGAATAGACTGCGTAGTAAGATGGGTTGGTACAAAGATAAGAGAACCTCCCAGTTTTCATGGGTTAAATGAATTGGAGGAATTTTTGCAAAATATGAAGAGGAAGTATTAGAAAATCAGAGGCTCTTATCCCTAGATATCTCACTCAAGCCCACACCTGCAAGATGGTGGGGTGAACACAAAGAAACCATTCAAGACCGGTACCAATGTAAATGACTACTGCACATTAGGTTTGGTGCGGAGTAGGGGAGAAATAAAATGCAGAGGTATGATGGACATGGAACACCAGTTGAACACTTAGATAAGTGCAAGGCATAGTGGAGGATGACACCACCAAAGGAATGGACTCATCATGTTATCCATACATTGGAAGGAATTCTAGGGAACTAGTATATAGACCAGGAGATGCATCGAGGTACTACAGAGTAAACATGCTTACAACATAATTTCGTAGAAACCTTCTCATTTGACCATGAGAACCCCAACATGGATTCAACATTGAATCTGATACAAGGAATGATATTTACTGATAAACCATAAGTTGAAATCATGATAGAATATCAACAAAAAAACAAACAAATAGTCAAAGAGTTACTCTCATGCTATCATGTGGAAGAGGAAGCACCTGATGAAGATGATCCACGCAAAATTTCGATTACAAATATTGAAGGAGAAAGAGAGGTGGAAGGTCCATATTTGGAATCATAAGTATTTTCTACAACAATTAAAGTAAATAAAGTCAACATTGGGACGAATGAAAATCCTAAAATGGAAAGTATTGGAGACTATTGGGATGAGCAAACAATAGAAAGAATAACAAAGTTACTGCACGAATACAATGACTGGTTTCCAACAACCTTTATAGAGATGAAAGGCATAGTAGGGGAGCTAGGTGAGATGAAGATACCTCTCAAACCTAAGGCTAGACCTATTAGGAAAATACCCTACAGACTGAATCCAATGTATAAGTAGAAAGTGAAAGCAGAAATTGACAAAATGTTGGAAGCTGGTATCATAGAACTAGTAGAGGAATTTGAATGGATCAGTCCTATGGTAGTACAAGAAAATAAACAAGGGGATATAAGGATTTGTGTAGATATGAGGAAACTTAATGAAGCTTGCTTACATGAAACTTTCCCTACCCTTTTTACAAATGAAGGCTTAGAGAATGTGGGAGGCCAGGAAGCATATTAATTTACAGATGGATTCTCAGGATACCATCAGATCAAAATATCTCTAGACGATAGGTATAATAATACTTTTGCTACAGAATGGGGATCCTACCAATATAAAGTCATGCCATTTGGGATGAAGAATGCACCAGCCATATTTTCAAGAGTAGTCATAGATGCTTTTAAGGAATTCATATATCATTTCTTAGAAGTATATTTGGATGACTGAATTGGATTTTGGAAATATGCAGACAATGTCAGATCTCATTGAATATCAAGAAATGCATTTTTGGGACACCTTTTGGAATATTGTTGGGACATATAGTGTGTAAACAAAGTTTACTAGTGGACCCCACTAAGATTGCAGTCATTGTAAATTTACCACCACCAAAGTCAGTGCACTAGTTAAGAGCAACACTGGGAGATATAGGCTATTACAAGAAGTTTATAAAGGGGTATGCACAGATTACTACACCAATGGAAAAATTGTTAAAGAAGGACACCAGATTCCAGTGGAATGAGGACTATCAACAAGGATTGGACACCTTAAAATAAAATTGGTCACAACACCTATCTTAGTATTCCTAGACTAGGAAAAGACATTTCATGTGCATGTAGATGGATCAACCATAGAAGCAATTCTAGCACAGTCAAGAGCAGGGGACTTAGACCATCCTTCCTTTGCAAGTAGAAAGTTGTCAGAATCAAATCATAATTACAAAACCAAATAAAGAGAAGGCCTAGCCATGGTATATGCACTTCAAAAGTTCATGCTCTATTTACTAGGTAAACACTTTAAAATGTTCACAGACCATTATGCCCTCAAATATCTAGTCAACAAGCCAATGTTGGGGGGAAGGATCTATAGATGGATATTTCTATTCCAAGAATTTGACTTCGAAGTGATAGTTAAACGAGGGAAGCTAAAACCAGGACCTGATCACCTATCAAGGGTAACTAATGGAGAAAAACCTACCAACTTGGAAGACAACTTTCCTGATGCGCAACTATTTTCAGTACAAGTAGTTGATGAATATTTTGTTGATATTATTGAATAATTAAGTACAGGGATTGCACCACAAGACTTTAGCACTGCACAGAAGAAAAATATGGTAGTAAGAGTTGTATACTATCAACTTAGTTTAGGACATTTATACAAAATGGGTGCAGATAACATTCTGAGAAGGTGTGTACTGGAACATGAAAGTCCCATAATTTTAATAGAAGCGCTTGAAGGTATAGTTGGAGGACACTATGCAGGCAAAGTTATCTTGTAGAAGGTATTGCGCACAGAATTATGGTGGCCAATAGTCCATAAATATGCTCAGGAATATTTCCAGAAATGTGATGTTTGTCAGAGGGTTGGAAAAGTCAACATAAGGGATGAGATGTCTTTGAGACCACAAGTGACTTTGCAAGTATTTGAAAAATGGGATACATATTTTGTGGGACCTATTAATCCACTAGAAAAAATTTCAGGAGCTAGATATATCATTATTGTGACTGAATACTTAACAATATGGGAAGAAGTAGCACTAGTCAAAGTCTATAGCACAGAGACAACAACACACTTCTTGTTTGAGAAAGTGCTCACCCGATTTGGACGTCCCAGGATTCTGATGAATAATCAGGGAACTCATTTTATCAATGATACCATCAGAGCTATGAACGAGGAGTTTGAATTCTATCACCAGAAGAGTACACCATATCATCCTCAGGAAAATGGAACATTAGAAGTTCAATAAGATCTTGGAAAATGCTCTAACTAAAATCTGCAATGTCAACAGGGATGATTAGGACTTGAAGATACCAAAAATACTATGGGAATATAGGACCACATGTAAGAAGTTGACATGATAGAAACCATTTAGATTGGTGTATGGGAAGGAAGCAATAGTGCCATTAGAATTTATGGTACCCAGCTTGTGCATAGTAGCAATTACCAACATGAAAGAAAGAGGCACATTAAAGGAAAGGTTAAGTCAACTAATGGAATTGGAAGAGGATAAGATTCTTACAGGATTTCACCAGGAAGAAAGAAAAGTAAGAGACAAATCCTAGCATGAAAAACATATTAAAAAGAAGAGTTTCAAGGAGGGAGACCTAGTTTTGCTCTATGACAGTAAATTTTTTCAACATCTTGGTAAGTTTAGGATGCATTGGCCAGGGCCATATGAAGTAAATACTGTCACAGATGGGGGATCTGTATAACTAAAAGACTTGGGAGGAACATAACTGAAAGGAATGATCAATGACAGTCGATTGAAACTGTACAGGGACAGTCAACCTACTAACCCTTAAAAGTTAAAACATAGTGGGAAAATGCATGTATATGGTATATTATAACAAAGATTAGGACAGAAAAATGATAAAAAGAAATTAAAAAGAGAAAAATAGGAATACGAAAAATAGAAAAAAGGAAGAAAAACACAAAAATACGTAGAAGTTGACTACACCATAAGGAGTGGAAAAAGTCACGCGCAACAATTACTGCAACAATATCAGAAGGCAACGTGGAAGAAAATTTACACTCGGCACAAATGCATGAAAAAGTGAAAAACTGACAGGACCGGGTCTATAAAAGGAGGGAAGCACATGTATGAAGAGTGTACCCTTAGCTATAATTTTATGAAGAAGCAAGTGAGTGTGCGACTTAGAGAGACAATGACCCCACCGAAGTTTGATGATCCAGGCCAGTATGTACATGTTACTCGATAGGGTCAGAGGCACAAGGAAAGAATGAGATAGCCCGAAAATGTGGTCGAGTTGGAAGATGTCACCACCTTGGACACATAGTCAATCAACCCGACACAGGTTGAAGAAGAAACATAAACAACGCAACAAGGGGATATAGGGCAGAGATCTGGGGCTTAG
The DNA here is from genome assembly GCA_009831015.1 of Picea engelmannii. Classification (NCBI taxonomy): domain Eukaryota; kingdom Viridiplantae; phylum Streptophyta; class Pinopsida; order Pinales; family Pinaceae; genus Picea; species Picea engelmannii. The sequence goes on from ML792602.1 coordinate 464,219, forward strand.
AATGGTATTTTGAACCCTGACCTTGAGACACCTGTGAATCTTGATGAAACAATGGGACCGCGACAAACTCACGAAGGCGAGGAAGTGTTGGTTGAGGATATCACCGACCAGATGGAGTCTGAAAGGGAAGAAGATGTAGACGAGACAGATGCAGGCCCATCTACCATGGGACATAAAAGGAATGTGCATGACACCATGGATATTTCACTACCTCATCTCCCAAATGCAGTGATCACTGTGGATGATATGCTAGGAAATGTACCAAATTTTAGGTATGCAGACCATGATGTGTGCAATGTGGACAAATTCCAAGATTTGGCTGTGGAGACATATTTAAAAAACACAGGGGAAATTGGACCCCTGGGTAAACCAATAATGGAGCCCGTGCAATGGATAATCGGGCTGTATAACTTTGGTATGATGAACCTATTGGATACACTGCATTTCAGGCACGGTAAGAATTTCGGGCTTTGTGTCAATCATATAGTCGCCTACGTACATGGAGGCATCATATGGATGGATACACCAGTACAAATAGACGTAGCATTGATTTCCAAGATCACAGGACTATCAACAATCAATGCATAGCCAGAGGGATACATGGCTAACAAGGTGCACAAGAAGGAAATATCAGAGTTGATCAAATCACAGTTTGGCACTAGTCAGGGAAATAGAGGCATCATACTCAAGGATATCAATGATAATGTGAAAAGGTTTTCCAACAATCTCATGGCTTGCAAACTATTGAGGAAATGTATAAAATAAGAAAGGCCAACAGGATTTATTGCAATAGCTATGCAATGCGCGAAAGGAGTAATGTTTAGCATGACGCCATACGTACTGAACCAATTTTTGATAGACTATAGAGATGTGCAAGACAATGGAACTGAGTTCCATTACTCCTGGATGATCATTTTGATAGCATTGGAAGGATGGTAGGAGCCAAAATTATCAGCGTTCTTGGATAGGATGGGGAAATGTTATGTGGCCAAATATGAGTCCCTCTAGCAGGCCAAGGATAACAAGGTGCAATAAGAAAACAACAAAGTTTTTGCAATGTTACTGGAAGAGATACAACAACACACAACTAATATATGGCGCATACATGGGGAGGTGATCCAGGAGACCAAAGGGATAGTGAATTTCAAGGAATCCCAACACCACATGTGGATCCATGCCGCAAGAGATCCAAAGAAGGCATGGCTAGAAATGAAGTTTTGCATCGCCAAGGAAGAGGTGGACTGGATAGTCAAATATTGGCCTGTGCAGTGGACGCTGCCAATATCAAAACCAACAAAAAGACCAATCATGACACAATCTTCCAGGCCTAAGGAAAAGGATGAATTAGGTTCCTCAGCAAGAACAAATAGTCTAGCCGACAATACCAGAAAGGATGCAGCACAAAATCAGCCAACCCGAAGCAGTGTAGTATCGGAAATGTAAAAAAAAAATAGCAACAGGGACAAACATCCAACCATGGAATAGGAAGGGGGATACTCCATATGCTGGAGAAGAGAGGGTACAATGTACAATAAGTAGGGTGCAACCCTCATAGAAAATAGGGAAACTAGTGCAGGAAAAAGAGGCGCACAAGAAAAGGAAGTATGTCACAGAAGACCCAACCATCACCCTGACATAGGATGATGTGGAGTTAGTCATGTACAAGGTCCAAGATAGGGGGGAAGAAGTGCTCTGCATTGCAGAGGCACAACACAAAGAGATCATGGCCAAGCTCATATAATTCCATGAGAATCTCCAACAATTACAAAGCCAGGCAGGACCACAAGCCATAGTGCAACAATAGGAAAAGACATAGTGACCCCCTATGCAAAAAAAAGGAGATGAGACAGTCCAGTTGGTAGTCCAAGGCAGGGAGACTTTTATAGTCACACGCTAAATGATCAGAATGGATCAGGAGACTATGCAAAAAGCCATGGGGGACGTGGAGCAATTTAAAGTCATCATGGCACAAATACCCACTAAGTCATTATAGGGACTCCAGTCCAATGTAATAAAAGAGGTGAAATCAAGGGCCTGCGTGGATGAAACCAACTTGGAGGTGGGTAGAGGAGTCATTGAAATGATACAAATCACATGCAACCAACTAACTTTGGAGAAATAAGAGGAGAAAGGATGTGCAGATAAACTAAAACATGGATTAACAATGATTTATGATCGCATCCCAAATAGCACGCAAGAACCTGAGAGGAGTGCAGAGGACAATATCAACATGATCACACACACAATTGATAGATATAAGCAGGAAATTGAGGATCTCAAAGAAAGGCTCAATCCTACGATTCCTCCCGAGGTTCGCGAGTAGAGAGAACAACAATGTGCACTCCAGATAGCTGAGATGGAGAAAGAATCAAGGGCAGTAGAAGAGATGTTTGATAGGGCTGTGTAGATATGGACTATCCTGGAAAAAGACGAGAAGGTCCAACAATGGGACCAAGAAGAGGAGATAATAAGCACTGCCATACAAGAGCTAAAGCAAAGGTAGAAAAAAATGAGCATCACAGAGTGCTTGAAGGACACTCAAGAAATGAAGAAGCTGTAGACATAGTTGAAAACCACGCAGGAAAAGAGGCAAGAAAGACAAGCCAAATTGGAACCCCTCCAAGAATAAGCAACACATATCATTGCACAGTTGGAGGAATAGAATAAATGTATGGCACAAGCATAGAAATAGGGCACAAAATTGAAGCAGGAGGAGATAACAACGCAGTCAGTGGAGGCGCTAACAGGAAATGTTGCACAGATCAAGGAAAAAAGAAGGAACTAGCAGAAAAAGTTCCACAGTTTGGACACAATAGTACAAGTAGCATGCACTACCTAAGTGGCTCGGGATGAGCCACATGTCAGTGTTGGGGGCCTATTGGGCGTAGGCCTATTTTGAGGAAAGACCTAATTTTGGAGCATGCACAACATCTAGAAAGAAAGAAACATGTAGAAAAAGAAGGAAAAAAACATGCAAGAGGAAAAGCCATGTGCGAGGAGGCAGACAAGCCTAACCATGATAGTGTTAGGGTTTTTGATAAGAATTGTAACGACTATAGCCTGTAAAATAGTATAAATAAGAACCTAGGAGGTCTAGGTTAGGGTTCATTTTTTGTTAAGTGGAAAAAGATTGTTGATAATTGTGGTTGAAAGCTATTGATTTGTAGAAGAGTAGAGTAAGGCAGATTTTGAGGGTTAGATCACATGCTGAGGAGCTTGGTGTGATCTAGTCTGCCTCACAAAGGTTCCTTAACCTCATCATGATTGTATGATTGAGGATCTAATGTGCGAAGTGCTAGATTTTGCAACAAACTAAATAAAAGAGCAGAGACGCCAAATCTTTGTGGAAGTAGCCCAGGAGGGGGTGAACCACAGTAAAACCTGTGTTCTATGTGATGTTTTATCAAATGCTTACTTTCTGTTAATGGTTAGTTTATGAATGAATGAATAACGAGATGTATTAGCATGCATGAATGAGGCTAAAGATGAATGAATATTAGGAATACTTGAATCAGTAATAAGTTTAATGCATAAAGAAAGATAAAATACACTCCCATATCGCCACTCATTCCTAAACTGCAAACACCTGGGTATTGTAGTCACCCATAGAGCTATCTTAGGTGAGACTGCACTATGTGCACTGCGTTGCCTTCTGGTTTACCAAGAGGGACGATAGTTTTAGAGGGTTTTGTTGTAAACATGTTCATATATGAACCCGAGTCAACCCAAGAAGAGGAAAGAAGTCAAATATCTAACCAACAGATGTCTATCCACATTACTGGTTCCTGGACCATGTTACAACTGCCTTTGTATATCTGATAGGCTTTGGAGTAGGACTACATTAATTTCAATTTGTTTTTCCTGTTCTTTTATCAACCTTTCAATGCCAGCCTTATAACTCTGTAATTCTTCCATGAGGCTTGTTACAGTTTCATCCAAATCTGGAGGGGTTTCCACTGCCCTCCTCTCACCAGATTCTTCTTCTCTATTGTGGGAGATTTTTCCCAACTCATGGTGTGTCACCATTCTTTACGATGTAGTTTTCCTTGTTTTCCACTGAATGTTTGAGTGCATTTTTTTTTTATGTTAGTTAATTATCTACTAGTTTATGAACAACACATGCAATTTGTAAGGTGAAGTCAACTTCATTATTTGGAACACTAGCAACACACAATTCATATTTTTTTGTTAGAGCATATAACAACAACATAAATTTTTGTTCCTCTCTTTAGTAGTGGTTTAAATAAGCTTCTTATGAATGGGGTAAGATAGGGTGTTACCCCTTAAAAGTTCTCTAATAAAGTTCTATTCGAATCCTTCATGATCCAAAGCAAGCCAAGTGTTGTTGCCCACTCTGATACCACTCTGTCACACACTCGACCCCTAAGTACATTTTTAAAAGATGGGGTATAAATTTTTTGGTTTTTCTCAATCATATCACATATTGTTTATCACAAATCCATCGTCTTCTACTCATCAAGAGATTTCCAACAATGACAATTTCACTCATAACTGAGCTCTGGGATGAGAGTTATGACCTTCCGAATTTCTCAAGTTTGCATAGGCAAGATCTCTCTCACTGCCACATGGCATCCTCATGACCTTACATTGTCCACATCAACTGATGTGGCGACACCCTGGTCTTGATGTGGCTGCACTATCCTATCCTGCCACAATAGAACTTTGATCCACGTAGGCCTGCATTCATCATAACTCGGACCTTCTCCCATCACACACTTTTCTTACCTCCAATGAATATGGTATCAAGGAATATTCCCTTTCTCTCAATGGACAGTCTCGATGCATGTTTAATCTCCCAAACCAAGCTTAGGATCCATTCGTCACCTAAGGTTCACCAATCCGCTGGACCCCACTCAAATCATCAACCTATTGAATATTAACATGCACCCTCACACTGATGTTCTTAGTCAACATCAATTCACCATGTCACTATAGGGCGCTTAGGCTTGCTCGACAAGAGGATGACATTTGTCCCTCTCCTATAGTCCAATTAAAATACTTAATTAATATTTCATAGAATACCATTATTTGGTAATTAATTACGTACACCTCATTAAGGATAATTATTCTCCATGAACTAATTATCCAGTAATTAATTTCTGCTCAGCCTAATACTCATGGCCTAGTAATTACCGAGGTTTTACTTTCTCTTCCCCCCTTTAGAAGTAGTTTACCACTAACTCAATAAATTACTCATATGATAATTATGAGTAATTATATTATAACACAATGAGGTTAATTTCTCCATAATATACTTAGGTTGATTAACCTTAATTAAGGTATATAATTCAATCTCTCCCCGACATGCAACTTCATACCAAATTTTCATGTAATTTCACATGTATATAAAAAAATATGCATATTTATTTTTTACTAGGGAAAATGATTAACTATATTCAATTTGATATTTATTATTACAAATTTGTTATTTTATTAATTATATTATAATATAATTATATTTAATTATATTATAATATGATTAAATATATCAAAGGAGCACTTAGGATTATCAATATCCATTAATACCTAAGCCTCTGGGCTTCTACGAAATTCCTCATCATGCTTTTATGA
>ML792603.1:0-11924 GCA_009831015.1 Picea engelmannii
GTTGTTCTTCAGACTCGTGACATGAGAGAAACATACCTTTTGAGGTTTCTCCCGTATGATTTGACACATGTGCTCTACCTGCTTCTTCCGACATTCAGATTCATAGTGCCCATATTTTTTGCAGTAATAGCATTGTATGCTTGATTTTTCATTTGATCTTCTCCCTCTACCTCTTTGAGGTTGGAAGTTCTGATTTTGGTGTTGTTGTCTTTGACCTTGGAAATTTTGATTCAGATACTGTTGTCTATTACCTCCACTGGAGTGAGGGTTATTGTGACTTCTCCCTCTTCCTTGATGATCTCTGCTTCGCTCTCTGCCTCTCCATTTGCTGAAGGAGAATTGTGTTTTGAAAGCATTGGAGATTGACTCATCTGTGAGATGTAGTCTGGTCTCATGTGTCACTAGGGAACCAGTCAGTTCATCTGTTGAAAAACGTGACAGATCCTTGGATTCAAGGATTGATGTAACAACCATTTCGAATTTCTTTGGTAAACTTCTGAGGACTTTCTCAACTATGTGTTGATCAGTGATAGCTTCACCAATCAATCTGATATGGTTCACGATTCCCATGACTCTGGTCATAAACTGATCCACATTTTCAGACTCTGTCATTCTTAAAGTCTCGAATTGTGTCCTCAAGGTCTGTAGTTTGACTATTTTGAACCTGTCATTTCCTTGGTAGGCTGATTTAAGGATGTCCCAGGCTTGTTTTGAAGTACTAGCGCTTGTGATTTTTGAGAAAATTGAGTCATCCACAGAATTTTGAATCCAGAATTTAGCTTTATTTTCTCTGTTCCTCTAAGTTGCCTGATTAATTCTCTGTTGGTTTTCCATGGAAGCAAGGTCTGCTGGATCTGGTTCCACATATCCAAGATCCACTGGATCCCAGCAGTCTTGTGCTTGCAAGAATGATCTCATTCGAAGAGACTGGAACTCATAGTTCTTTCCAAGAAGAATTAGACCCTGAGTTGGTCCTAAATTGCTAGACGTCACCATTTTTAACAAATTTAGCAAAACCGAAAAAAAGTTGGGAAAACATTTGTATTTACCTGTCTCCTGCGTGTAATTTGCAGTGACTAAGGAATTCCGTGATTCAAGATTTCGTGAGTTTTGACTTCGCGAGTTTTGGCTTCGGGACTTTGTTATACGAGTCCTCCGAATTCTTGTCTCTCCAACTTCTAGTAGTCGAAATGCTGAAGAGAGCTTAACAGCCTTGGATTGGCCCTTAGTCTCCATTCAATGTGACCACGCGTCTAAATGTTAAAGTGTTGATGGATTTTCGCGATTCTGAGAATAGCGATGCCTTCGTCGGTTCTTTGTCCCTCAATTTACCGAAATCCGAAATATCCTGGCACTTATTCAAACTCCTTTTCAGGATTTTGCATTTCAGGACTTTCAGTTTCCCGATGTCAAGAGTCCTTGACCCTTTGTCCTTCCAATCTTCGAAATGTTGATTTGCCGAAATGGATTTAACAACAATTAGCCCCAAGGATATACCTCCAGTCCATGTGACCACTTCCCATATGACCGCAGTCCTATTTCAGGGTTTTATGACGTAAAGCGCCCAACCTCCTATCCTCTGGACTCCCAAAATACCGATACGCGGAATGCCGAAATGGCAAAGAGTCCTTCTCCTTTCAGAAAATCTCCTGAAATCCTGGATTGCTGCCACACGTCTCCTCAAGATGGACGATCCTCCTGCGTTTCACGATTTCGCGACTTACGACCCCCGGTGACACAAATCCTCTGTCAACATGAAACCTCGATAGCCGAAATACCGTCAGTTTCCTCGATCTCCTCCACGTGTCCCAACGAATGGACGACTATGATCTTTTCAGGATTTCATGTGTCGGGGTTTGGAGTGCAGTCTCCTTTTCTCGTCCAACTCCTGATTCCTGATTTTTCGATAGAGTCAGATCGACGACTCATGATCTTTCTCGATCCAATGGTCTAGAATGAATCAGGATTTCGCAATTCACGAATTCTCATGGAAGTCTTCTGACCTTTACACCCTACGAGTCAGCAAAATGTCGAGATCTCACCGCGTGTCCCTTGATGAACGGTCCTAACGATTTCGTGACTTCGTAAGTCAAAATTTCTCTTGTGCGCTCCAGAGGACTAAGCCTCATACACTTTCTCACGGATCCTATGGCTATCGGTCCTCTGCGCAAGATCTAATGGCTATGATTCTTTCACCTTTTCTGCACTCTCCTCATCCTTTTTGAACTAGATTTTCACTTCCGATCTGTTCACAGGACGGATCTTACAGCTGCGATTGCTCGTTCTTGCCTGCTTTCGTGAGTTATTTGCTATTCTTGCAAAGATTCTCTCCTGCGGAAGAAAATTTGTGAATCTTTCACAGATTTGAAAGAATTTCACGAATTCTATGAAGCATTCTGTTCTTTGCAACAATATTTGATGGATTTGAGAGAATCCCTGAAATTCTTTAAACGATTCTACCTTCTTCAACAATCCTTCACTAATTTGAACGAATTTCTTTGAATTCTTCAAATGTTCCTGCCTTCTGCAGCTCTTCTTCATGAATCTTTGATGAATCTGAAATTGTTCATGAATCTTTAAACTTTCTCCTTCTACAGTATCTTCTTCTTCGATCTTTCGAGCGTATAGCGCTCTGCTTCCTCGTGTGAGCTTCCTATGACGATCTTTTGAGTGGATGGCGGAAAGCTCTCCAAGCCTTGTGAAAAAACTGTGTCCCGTGCTCTGGATGTCGATTTAAGCTATGCGTTGTGAGGATCGTGTTTCTCTCCAGGCTGTGTGGGGAGGCTTACAGCTGGTGCTATGATACCATGATAAATTGTGAAGAAAGAAATGCAGAGAGAAAGAATAGAGCAGAAATAGTATTCAATATATTGAGAATGTAAGGAGAAAGTACAATGAGAAGAGTTAATGAAGAAGTTATGTGCAAAAGGAAAATAGCTGAGCTAAATAGGCTCAAGCAAATCAAGAAAATAAAGTACAACTGGCTAGGACAACTGGCAGTGTACAGTCAACCTGTTGAGGTTACATTATATTTAACACTGCCATCCTTCTTAGGTAAAATTTTTAAGCTTTGGACAATTAAAATAGAAGGTTTACTTGGTTCAGTAGATTTATGGCAATTTGTTCAATATGATTTGATCAATTCCCATGATAAGAGAAAAGATAAAGTAGCCTTATATCTTATCAGTTCAACACTATATACAAATATTTTGTCTCCTATTTTATATGAATTTGGTCATATAGACAATGCAAAAATGTTATGGGATATTCTCAAAATGAAATATTGTGAAAAGATTGCATTTGCTTATGAAGAAACTTCTGAAGTTGATGGTGAGCATGTGGAAGATTTTGAACCCCATTTTGGTGAGTTGCATGTGGATAATGATGAAAACATGTCAAATGAAGATTGGTTGAAGATCAAGAAGGAAATACAATATATTGATAATTTGCTAAATGTAAGAGGATACCTGCTTGAAACAATGAATGATGAGGAATCTGCACCAATAGTGAATGTTGTAGAGGAAATTGAAAATCATATGCTAGATGATGTTGTAGAAAACTTCAATACTGAAACTACAACAACATATCTAGGAGCATCGACATAAGTAGACAACAATGAATAAGAGCACCCAAATGCAGTGACAAAAGATTTTGAAGAAGATTTGAAGTTCCTTGAAGAATGGCTTGAAAAGCCACAACTTACTGAAGACTGCATCGTCATTGAAGAAGAAGAAGACTGCATTATAGACACAAAAATTGAGTCAATTTATGATGAAAACTAAGACAATGGAGAAGAAGATGTTCAAATTGAAGAAATCTTTATGAAATGGAGCCTTGAAGAAATAAAATACTATTATGAACTCATGTTGCTACAAATTGATGATCAAAATCTCAATAGTGAAGAGAAAACACCAAAGAATGGTATGTGGCAATAGTTCACATACAAATAGTTTTTTGAAGAAAAAGTTGAAGAGGACAAGCATGGACAATTTGAAATAATTTTCAGATTGATGACAAACTCCAACAAGAAGATTAAGCATAAGACGTTGAAACATGGAACTTTAAGAAAAAGAGATAGACTTAAATTGAAAATGCATAGAGGCTTCAGAAACTAGAAAATGAGGAAGAAAAAAACTCACTCATACATGGAGTTGAAACCAATTTTAAGCTTTTGTTTGAATTGTACTTTGTAATGTTTGTAAGTAGCTAAGACTAAGACCAACAAGCATGTTATGCATTTTTATTGTATTAAATCCATTTCTCCATTAAGGGGGATTGTTGGAGAATAATGGTGAAATGCCATAATTAAGAAATTGTTAAAATGAATTACTATTGTAAGGGTTGAGTGGTTTCTAGATCCATAGATTTAGGAGGTTGTTATAGGCTATCCTAACTTATATATTTGTATTCAAGTTATCGAATAATATATTGAGTGTGTGTCTTACTTGTGATGTGCCCTTTATAGCCTCACTATTATTGAGATTAATTGATCTCTATTTTGTAATTATATCATATATTAATTGTGTTAGAATATAAGTGGATGTGCTCGTTTTACCATTGACAATACCCTTGTCACCCAACCATAGGCTGAAGCCACCCTCCGAGCACCTTAACCTTGACAGAGAATCATTCAGGAAGCAAACCCTAGGCTAGATAACCAAACAAAGGGTAGCGCACCTTTCCCCAAGGATAAAACACCAACAAGAGCTGATTAGATAGTCCAAACCCTAGCCAAGAGATAGTCCAACCCAAACGTGATCTACTAGCTGCAGTAGCTACAATGACATCTCTCCTCAAACCTGCGCACAAGACTGAGCACTGTAGTGTGCACAAGACTGGGCACTACAATTCTGAGACTGCATGCCAGAATGAGAACTGGCCTCCTATATTTATACTAATTCTGGCTAACTGTCTAGGCCGACTTCTCATTCTGGGTATATGTCTGTTCAGTATATATTATTATTTCTGGCCGACTTCTTCTCTTGGAGGTTAATAACCTAATATAAATTATCTTCTTGAGCCGACAAGTCTTCTAGGGTTATTAGCCAACTCATTAGGGTTTCTTCTTGCTTTCCGGAGTATTCTATCCTTGTCAGGTTTACACGTGGAGGTAAATACCTCCCGCAGCTACCATAATATCAACACTCCCTCCTAGCTAGGGAGGTATTACAGGTAATGGTCTTGAGCACAAAAACATACCATTCACTCGGTAGCATCAACATAGTTATATAGACGAGATTATGACTAGATCATGAGCACCATCATCATCATCAACTGCCTCATCTCTCGAAACCATACTCTATCTGAGTAATCAGACATGATGCTCACTCCAAAGAGTGATACAAGAGCCATTTTTCTAATCTAGTAGAGTAAATGTTCTGAACCATTTTTTGTCTGGAAAATCTATGTTCATCATTCATCTGGCTGATAATTATTTCCAATAAACTACTGATAGTCTTCAAGGAAATTAAAACAAAAAAATAGAACACAACTGTGTCTATCCATAATAGTACATAACTACAATCCAGTGGTACACTACCACACCAAGTAACACACAAGTACTTGATCATCAACGTATAGTCACGAACAATGGAACACATCCACCACAGTAGTATACATCTACTGTCATACAGTCTTCATAACAATCATCTGATACCAACCTACATAGAAACAATGTTATGATACAAATTGAATCATCCGGGCCAATCTTTCACTCACATCTGTGAGATATGAAAGAATATCTGCCCTCAGAGTAGAACAATGAGATATCTGGACTATTCTTCTTAAGCAAGGAAGAATAACTGTCCTGTCTTCTAAACCTGGACCATTCCCCACCCTGGGCCATTCTTCCTACACTAATCAAAGTGCACCCTGGAGAGAATGTATAAACCCTAAGGAATGTGTGTCCTTGATTGCTGAGCCTGGACCATTCCCCGCCTTAGGCCATTCCTCCTACACTAATCAAAGTGTACCCTAGAGAGAATGTATAAACCCTAAGGAATGCCTGTCCCTAATTGCTGAGCCTGGACCATTCCCCATCCTGGGCCATTCCTCCTACACTAATCAAAGTGCACCCTGGAGAGAATGTATAAACCCTAAGGAATGGCTGTCCAGACCATTTCCTCTATTATCCATAAGAGGAAAAGACTGTCCTGTATCAACCTCCAAAACGAACCATTCCTCATGTTAACCACAATGAGAAATCGATGTCCGGCGAGGCGGGCCAGTCTTCTTGAGTAACCCTCAAGAAGAGAGACTGCCCTAGACCACTCCCCATGTTAACCACAATGGGAAGTCACTGTCTATGATACATCAGCAATTTGGACCATTTCCCATGTTAACCACAATGGGAAATCGCTGTTTGTCAGAAATCTCAATCCACTTTCCGAACAGGAAAGCATCTGTCCAAGATGGACTATTTTTCAATCTTAAAAAATGAATGTCCTCAATAATATTTTCAGTGCTCCCCCCCAACCTGGGAGTCATCTCTTCCATTTTCAATAAGGAAGTCGTCTCCACGAGCTCCAGCTTGAGTACGCAAACTCTTTCATCTTGGATAGAAGCTTTACCAAAATGTCTGCTTATCTACTCATCTATGGACATATATATTGGAGAACTACTTTCTCCTTTCTGGACTTCATCACGGATAATGTAATTCTTGATTTTAAATGTAGTTTAGTCTGGAACACTTTTATGTGAAGGCTTCATGTAGCTCTAAAAAATAGAGTATATCATTGTTGGAAAACTGGAACATATCCATGTGGCACTTCTTCTGTCATCATGAGATCTGATCTACTGAGTAATCATCTTGATGTTATAGGAAATCTTCACCATGCTTCTGCTGTGCACTGGAGGTTCTCCACCAAGTTATCTTCTTCTATCTGCATACAAGGTTCTCTTTCTGGTATGCCTCAAAGTCTTGAGATTTCTCTTCATACGTTCTTTATTCAATTTCTTTGGAGAACATTCTTTGCATTCATCTGATGTAGAACTCCAACTCATGGATGTTGCGGATGATATAATGACTTATGTAGAGATAAGTCTAGTTTACTGGAACAAGTAATCATCATAGTCTTCACCCTCCATCTGGGAGAACCTCTAGTTTTGGATCTCGCAATGCTTTCATTCATAAGTCTTCCATACACTATTCTTCATCACGACTTTCAGTTCCTCTGCTTGATTGATTTTATTGAGTTTATATCAGGATGACAATCTTGTGATTCTTGATATAATGACTGGTTGTTCTGGCTTCTCTTTCTTTCTTGGAATCTTCATGTGTTTCTTTAGTTCTCGGGTCCATGGAGTTTCTTATAGATTCCATGCCCTAAATATTCCATCATAGGATCACGGATGTGGATGGACAACCAGGGATACTTTAAGGATTCTCTTTGAAGAATACGCACTGTCTTTCATGGTTGCTATCATGGATATATACCTCATCATCTTCAATGGATCATAGGATTAGCTCCCTCCTAATCCTTGCTTCATGTATGAGTGCATATAATCAGCTCCCTTTGTCTAACAGAGTCCACACTTCCATCTGCATCCTTATTGTCTTCTGCAATATATAATTGGCTCTCTTGTCTAATAGAGTCCACACTTCCATCTTGTTGTCTTTTACAAAACCTCATAATTCTTTTTCCAATTTCCTCTCGAATGCTGACTTCTTTCTGTCTTTTCTTCTTCTAAGTCTCTTCATGATTGATTTGACTTATCTTGCAATAGCTTCCACATGATTTGTATTTCATCCTTTCATGTGTATTATCTAATGATATCCATTCTTAGCTTGTTGTTCTTCCATAAGTATAGTTCTTCTTGGAACACATTATCTTCCAAGAGATAGATATACAAGATATGTACAGAGACGATGCAAACAAGATATGTACAAGAAATAAGAAGAGTTTTGTTACCTTTAAAAGAAGAAGTATATTCCATCCTTCTTAGTCTTCTTTGTAGGTTCCTTTTCTTTGGTAATTGATGCTTCGTGTTTCTCCTTCCTTTTCTTTAGCTTGGGACAATGATTCTTGTAGTGACCATTCTTTTGACAGTTGAAGCATTGTACTTCTGAAATGTCTTTCTCTTGATTTGGCTTCCTCCTTGAACAAAACTTCCTTTTGTTCCTGAAGTTCTTGAATCTTGCTTTGAAGGCTTGATCATCGTACTTTTTTTGGGGTTTCTCTTTTGCACTGATCCCTGATTCTTCTTGAGCACAACAAGTCCAAATTTCTTCAAATGTTAGATACTCCTTTCTTGTGTTCATGCTTGCGGAAAATGCATCCACATCTTGGTAAGACCATTGAGTACTTTGTTTACCAACTCCTTCTCTGAGATGATCTCTTCAATAGCTTGTAGTTGATCTCTTAACTGAGAGATTCTCACAAAGTATGATGTTATGCTGTCATCATCATTCATCTCCATGTCACAGAGCTCATTCTTCAGACTCATTACTTGTCCAATGTTTCTGACTGAGAAGACATTTGTTAGGGCATCGTACATCTTCTTCGATGAGTCAAGATGAGAGATGTAGGGTATCAAGTGGTATTTTATAGATTCCACTATGATACTCATAGAATTGATATCACTGTCTTTGAACTTCTCCACAGCTGCAACGTTCTGTGGTTCCTTCTCTTTTCATTTTTCAAACTATGGCTTCATGATCTTTCCTTTCATAATATCCAACACTTTATTCTTGGAAAGGATGAGGTCAATCCTTGTCTTCCACACTATGAAGTTAGAGGCTCCATCTAATTTGTTCTCTAACTTCATAGAATACTGCTTTGACTTGGTCAAACCCTAGATTTGACCATAAACTCAAACTTCACGTCTTGGCTTGCTGAGAGTATCAGGAGATGCGCTAGGCTAGAGTGCACTAATCTATCTGGAGATTAGGTCAATCCATTTACTTAAGGTGCCTCAATAAGAGGATTAGGGTTTCTGTAACTACTCCTGCTAGTAACCCTAGCGACAGTGTCTTGGAAGCTGCTTCTGCTAGTAACCCTAGCGGCAGTTCCTCAATGAGCTCAATATCCTAGCGGCTATGTTTCCTTCCAGCGTTTAGACTGAATGAAGGAGGTGTGGGCCCATAACCTATTAGAATATAAGTGGATGTGCTCGTTTTACCATTGACAATACCCTTGTCACCCAACCATAGGCCAAAGCCACCCTCTGAGCACCTTAACCTTGATAGAGAATCATTCAGGAAGAAAACCCTAGGCTAGATAGCCAAACAAAGGGTAGCACACCTTTCCCCAATGATAGCATGCCAACAAGAGCTGATCAGATAGTCCAAACCCTAGCCAAGAGATAGTCCAAGCCAAACGTGATCTGCTAGCTGCAGCAGCTGCAATGGCAGCTCTCCTCAAACCTGCAGACAAGACTGGGCACTGTAGTGCGCACAAGACTGGGCACTGTAATTCTGAGACTGCCTACTAGAATGAGAACTGGCCTCCTGTATTTATACTAATTCTGGCTAACTGTCTGGGCCGACTTCTCATTCTGGGTATCTGTCTCTTCAGTATATATTATTATTTTTGGCCGAATTCTTCTCTTGGAGGCTAATAACCTAATATAAATTATCTTCTTGAGCCGACAAGTCTTCTAGGGTTATTAGCCAACTCATTAGGGTTTCTTCTTGCTTCCCCGAGTATTCCATCCTTGTCAGGTTTACACGTGGAGGTAAATACCTCTTGCAGCTACCATAATATCAACAAATTGATCTCTATTTTGTAATTATATCATATATTTCAATCTACTGCTAACGTTTCCGCATATAAATATTAAGCCTACCATGGGTTAATGCCGATCATTAAACCAAGAGAACTTCGCACAACCTAAATGCTACCTAAAATAATGTGAGCAAACCTAAGCTTCCATGGCGTCAATGGTGAGCAAAAATACAACTTCTTCATGAGAATGATGATTGAGGAACTTTTTCAATTAAAGAATACCTTCTTGGTCTGTGAGGTTGTGACAGTCTCCGTTACTGTAAACAGTTCTCATTTGACATTCTAGATTTTCTATATTTCAATTTATGTTGTTTTACTTATTCAATTTAACCTAGCTACTTAGAATTGAGGTATTAAAAATGATATAGGTAGATTTTCAAAATGTATATTTTACTAAAATTAGCAACAACCACTTTATAAAAGTGGTTGATATAAGTCCATGGTGTCATTTTCCACCATTCCAAAATAATAAAATAAAAATACATTAAACTATTTTAGAATATTATTATATAAATAAAAAACACTAAGATATTACAGTTTTACATTAAAGTATTAATACATTAAATTAACCCTTTATACTATATTAAATTAATTATTACTATTTATCTTTATTAATGTATTAACACTTAAATTTAAACATTACATTAATGTATTGAATTGCATTATTACTAAATAGATTATAAAGTAATACATTAATAATGCAAAAATATTTGTATAAATACATTAATGTGATATTACATAAGTGAATTATTATATTAATAATCTATTAAATAATTAATGTATTAATACTAAATAAATTAATATATTAAAGTATTAATCTATTGATTAATTAATACCTTAATGTAAAGTATAAATTAAAGTATCAATACATTAATATGTAATATAATGTATTAATGCAAGTGGTTAATTAGTAAATAGCTCAATAATATATTGAATTAATTAATAAATTCTTACAATAAATTAAAAATATCTTAAAAATACAATATTAAAATATTAAAGTATCTAAAATATTAATAAAAATACAATATTAAATTATTAAAGTATATAAAAGTACAATAATGCATTAAAGTAATACAATATTAATATATAATGTAATGTATTAATTAAATTAATAAATGCTTTAATATAATAAAAAATAATATAATAATAAAATAAAAATACATTAAAACTACTTTACAATATTATTGTATAAATACAAAACATTAATATATTAAAAAATAAGCATTGGTAAGATAAGAACAAATTCTCACGAATTCCATAGTGAAACTGTGCATTGGTCAATTCCTAAAACCTCATGTGATGAAAGAGTGTGTCACCTTTGTGACACTAAGAAGGTTGAAGATGAAAAGGACTTTCTCTTAGATTGTCCAGCCTACCATATTAGATCTCATTTTCAAAATATTTGTCACACTACCAACCTTCCTAACCTCTTAACTCAACAAAACTATGGTGATCTTGGAAAGCTTCTCTTAATCCTTTTCGAGCACATAATTTTTTTTTATAAAGAATCACAAGTAATCACGTATTAGTGTACATTAATAATCATCATCATCATCATATTACAATTTTACATTAAAATATCAATTCATTAATACAATATTTGTTGGATCATGTTGTCATTGATGCCAATGGTTTGATTGATTGATGTCAAGTGATTGATTGATGTCAAAGGATTGATTGATTGATTATTTATGTAATATAATATGTATTGTCCTTGATGAAAATGCATAGATGAAGATGGATCAATGAGTTGTCATTGATACATGATGAAGATGGATCGATGTGGTTCCATTGGTATGTGATGCATTGTTGGAAAAATGTATAGATGACTCATTATTGTCTTATCATGATTGATAAGGTGCACAAATGGATGAACTCCAAAGTGGTCCCCTTATGGTGAAATCCCTCACGGGAAGACGCTTTGCAGATTGAGTTATCCTAGAAGAATGGTTGGAGGACCCATGCTCTCATTATTGTCTTATCATGATTGATAAGGTGTAAAAATGGATGAACTCCAAAGTGGTCCCCTTATGGTGAAAGCCCTCACAGGAAGACCCTTTATGGATTGAGTTATCCTAGAAGAATGGTTGGAGGACCCATGCTTGTATGAAGAATAACGAGATGAAGATCAAGGAAATTGTTGGTGAAACTATCCTAGATGGATAGTGCTTGTCATGCCATTTCTGGTGGTATGTGGAA
>ML792603.1:12024-26340 GCA_009831015.1 Picea engelmannii
GGTGGAACCCTGTTTTGGCTGAGCTTAATCCCTTTGGCACCATTGCAGGTATATTCTTGGAAGGCAGGCTCAAAAATTCAGCGAAAAAAATCAAAATACTTAACTGCTGTGCTCCATATAAGGATAGTGAGATCTTCTGGCAACTGATTGTGGATTCTGGACTCCTCAAAGAACTGTGACTCATAATTGGTGGCGACTTAAATTTTACACTCTCCTCCCAAGAGATTTGGGGGAGCTTGGCAAGAGCAGATCCTCTCTCCGATTTTTTCTTAAACCTCCTTTAGGATTATGGCCTGGTGGACCTTGCCCCTTCACACCTGTTACTGACTTGGCGGAATGGACATGTTGGAAAGGCTGGAATTGATAAACGCCTTGATAGATTCCTCTTGGATGGAAATCTTCTCTCCAGCTAGCATACCCTCAAGTCATGGACCATAAACTCAGATATCTCAGATCATAATCTGATTTGCCTGTAGTTTTTTGCTGATCACCACTGTGTGTACTCTCCTTTTAAATTTAATAGTTCGTGGATCTCAGAGCTGGACTTCAAATCAATAATCCTCTCGACTTGGGCCTCCATGGAAAATTGGACTAATAAGTCCTCTTGTGCCCTAGTTTGCGAAAAGCTAAACTTCTTAAAGAAGCATGTGATAACTTGGCAAAAGGAAAAAAAAGAGAAATAAAAATCAGATTTATCTCTTATAGATTCAAATCTGACAAGGATTCTAGAGAGTCGACAGTCTCAAATTTTCTCATAGGAGGAACTCAATATTTTGAGAGCCCTAAATATCAGGAAAGAAAAGATTCTTGCCACTGAAGAATCGACTTGGCGACTCAAAATCCATGCTCTCTGACTTCAAAATGGTGACAAGAATACCAAATTATTTCACAATTTTGCCACACATAGAAGACTGCAAAATTCAATTTGGGAGATCACCAATGCTAATGGTATAACCCTTTCCAGCGACTCAGAGATCAAGGAACATGCTTACCTTTATTTTAAAGCGCAGTTCGTGGCCCTTGAAGCAGAAGATATGCATAATCAATTCCACACTTTAAAAGATGTTCCAAGATTTTTTTCAGATGCTGAAAGAGATGAAATTGGGACTCCGGTCACTATCGAAGATCTTGAGACTACTATTAAAAAAATGCCTAAGGAGAAGAGCCCCGACCCAGATGGGTGGACTTAAGAACTCTTCCTCTCCTTCTTCGACGTCATGGGGAAGGATCTACTCTTGGAAATTGAGGAATCCAAAAACAAAGGATACATCCCAGGGGTTATAAATGCTACTTATTTTACACTTATTCCAAAAGTTTTCAAACCTACAACTTTCAGTGATTTCAGGCCCATTGCCTTATGCAACTTTGTTTACAAAGTGATCTTGAAGATTATTTCAAATCGCATCAAAGACAAGTTAGCCAACTGTATTTCAAAAGAGAAGTTCGGCTTCCTAAAGGATATGCTGATTTATGACGCTGTCGGCCTAGCTTAGGAAATTATCGATTCAATTAAAACAAAAAATCTTAGATCCATTATCCTAAAATTAGACTTAAAAAAGGCTTACGATAAATTCAGCTGGCAGTTTCTGCGTTTAATTCTAATCCAGATTGGGCTTAAGTGGGATGTTGTCCAATGGATAATGGCTTGTGTCCAAAATGTCAGAATGGCAGTGCTTATAAATGGTCCCCACACCAATTTTTTTAAAAGCCACCGAGGACTGAGACAGGGATTCCCCCTCTCACCTCTCCTGTTCCTTCTTATAATCGACTGCCTAAGTAGGCAGTTCAAAAAAGCAGTTTCAAAAGGATCTTTTAAAATAATCAAAATAGATGTTGACACTTTTCTTTCACACTTGATGTTTGTAGATGATGTCCTTATACTGGGGAATGATAATATCGAAGAGTGGTCCTTCTTACACAAAATTATAAATCAATTCTGCAAAGCCTCAGGCATGGCTATCAACTGCCAAAAATCCTGCTTCATAGCCCAGAATATTGAACTGGACTTAGCCAAAAATATGAACACAATTTTAATATTCATTTCCAGGTGTTTGATGATGGTATGAAGTATCTTGGATACTTTCTAAAGGCTAATAACTATAGAGTGACAGATTGGAACTGGCTTATTAAAAAAATTAAAAAAAGAATAGGAAGCTGGTCCTTTCGGTGGCTCTCCCTTGGCGACAGAGTTGTCCTTGCAAAGGCAGTCCTCCAGAGAATTCCTATTTATTAGCTCATCTTAGTCAAAATTCCCTCCTCCATACTGCTTCGCATTAAACAACTTATCACCAACTTTATTTGGCATGGGTCCAGGAAGTCAAATGGTTTCCACCAAGCCAGCTGGAAAAAGATAGCACTCCCAAAGGAGTATGGAGGATGGGGTTTATGTAATCTAGAATGGTTCGCTCAAGCTCTCGCAACAAAGTCCTGTTGGAGAGGCCTCTTTGGCGGCGGACTGTGGAGTTTAGTTTTAAGGAAGAAATATCTGAAGGGAATTGATGTCCCCTCCTGGATCGAAAGAAACCATTTTAATTTAACTTCGTCTTCCATCATTTGTAGGAGCCTTGTGTCAGCTTTACAGATCATTCTAAGGTGGTTATCCTAGAATGTGGGCAGCGGAAAGAAGATCTCTCTCGGTCTTGATGCTTTTATTGGAGGTAACGATTCGTGTTTCTTGTCCCCATCTCTCATCTCTTATCTTCACAAGATGAGTATTTTCACTTTAGCCCAAGCTGTCTGTCCTAATGATACAACCTCCTCGACTGAGTGGGTCGATGCCTTTCAATTAAATCTTTCTGGAGAAATTGCGACAGAATGGGACGCTTTATCCCTCATCCTTCGAACCAATGGAATCTCTTTATTCGATTCAAATGACCATCTTGTCTGGTCATGGAATCACTCACAGGGAACTGTCCTCACCAACTCATCATATCACTCCATTATATTTACAAATTTCACAGGGAACTGTCCTCACCAACTCATCATATCACTCCATTATATTTACAAATTTCAAGGATGAAAAGCAGTGGTGGTTCAAATCCATTTGGCAGGTAAAAGTACCAAGCAATTTTTTTTTTCATTTGGTTATGTCTAAAAGACAACATTCTTTCTGGGGCCAACTACTAGTGTAGAGGGGGAATTGGTCCCTTTTGCTTGCAGTCTATGCTTAAACGCCGAAGACATAATAGAACATCTCTTCACTAAATGCTCAGTCACAAAATATTTATGGAAAATGACCCTCTATCAATTGATGATTTAGGATGATTGGGGAGATCAGAATTTGGAAGGAAATCTATTTAACTGGTTTCTTCGACACCCAAAGAAGAGACACTTTCCCTTTATGGTGATATGGGGCATCTGGAAATACATGAACGCGCTATTATTTGAAAACTGGAAGAGACGAGATTCCTTCATAGTAAATACAATTTTTCTTTCAATTCAAGAATTACAAGAAGACTTTAAGCTAGATAGGATGGTCTCCATTTTAAACCCTGTATATTTTGATGATTCTCCTATTGGTTTCTTTAACAGCGC
This sequence comes from Picea engelmannii, assembly GCA_009831015.1. NCBI lineage: Eukaryota > Viridiplantae > Streptophyta > Pinopsida > Pinales > Pinaceae > Picea > Picea engelmannii. The sequence continues at coordinate 15,559 of ML792603.1, forward strand.
TGCTTCAGGAAATAGGCGCGACATTGGATTATTTATAAAACTTAGCAATGCTCACAACTTCAAAGCCTACTTTGCAGGAGGAGAGGGAAACAATATGAAAGAAGAACTTTGAAGACTGTGGGGTCTACTACATTTAGCTACACTTCTTTCTCTGAAAAAGATAATGGTAGCCGACGATTCAAAATTTACTATTGAATAAATTAAAGGTGTCTCAAGACTCAATTGTCTCTTCCTTAGGCCCTGGCAAAAAAAAATCAAATCACTTCAAGATCAGTTTGAAAGTATAAATTTCATACATGTCCACAGATCCTTCAACCATGTCGCCAATCAACTCTCCAAACAGACACTAGATTTCCCCCCTGGGTGGCTCTTCTTTGAGGAGATTTTAGAAGGAGCAACAATACACACAGAAAAAATCTCCCTTTTCTAACTTCAGTTTTCCTCCTACAAATCTGCAGTTTTTGTAAAAAGACATTGCTACGATGAAGAAATTGTATTTAAGTGGACAAAAAGAATTTTTCCAGGATGATATAGCCTATATATACTTTATAGTCTAACCTCTGTTTTTTCTCATGATCTCATTGAGATTTACACCGTCAAAAATAGACTGAAAATTTATATGTACTCATGAATGTTTCACTTGATTCTTAATTCAATAACAGTGAGACTGCTTTTTTTCGTCTAAAAAAATAGAAATGTTTTTATTTAAATATTATATTTATCACATTTTATTTGTATATAATTTTTTTATTTATATTTTTATAAATTAAATATATATAAAAAATTAAAAATAAAATGGATGTTTAATCTTATTGAAAGATATATATTATAAAATTTAATTGAATGCTCACCATCTGAAAATCTGGAAAAACTTTTTAAACCTTTTTAACAAGACCTTAAGCCTTAAAGTCAAAATTCTTAATCCTTTTAATAAAATACATAAGGTATAACATGAACATAAAATCATGACGACACAAAATGTTTAAATTTAATAAATATTTCATAAAATAAGGGTTAATAAATATTTCCTAAAGTATTTCATAAATAAGCAATGAAGCAAAGTAAATATTTCATAAATAAACAATATATTTCCTTTATTAATATTTTCAACATATTATGAATATTTTTAAAAACTTTATGAATATTTTTAAAGGGGAAGGAAACTACCTTCATGTCTAATCCAACTCATCCAATTCCGATCCATCTCCCTGATAAAGGATGGAGACGAAGAGGGTTGAATGGTATGATGATGATGGTAGATCGACGTAAAAAAAAAAAAACTTTATTGCATTTATATAATTGTAATTTTCTTGGTAATCAATTTACATATAAGCCACTAAAATATTGACATTATACCTTAGGCATAATAATAATATGCTCCGTAATACTTTACATTTAATAATAATCCGTAATACTTTACATTTAATAATAATGTGTTCCTTAATACCTAGCATCTATATTTATTCAATGCAGTGACATGCTAAAAATTGAATCAACCTTAAGTAACTTAGGTGTACAAAGTGAAACAAATTAAACATAGTTACATGCTTAAAATTGAATCAACACTAAGTAGCTTAGTAGCTTATGTGTAAAAAACATGAGAATTTAGTGATTATGTGTACAAAAACATGACAATTTAGTGAAAACAAGCCTTCACACTTCATTAATACAATGCATAATGGTATATACAATTGGATGTAGTTTATTGGAGGACTCTAAAAGTTATTGTTAAATCTTACACAACAATTTGTTTTTCAAATGGATGTGTTGTAAGTCATTCATACATTCAATCAAGAGAAGGAATAGAGAGGACAAGAATATCCTAGTACACTACCGATGCTCTGAATAATGTGACTCATTTATTCATTGTTTCTCCAGTTGAGGTGTAGTAGAATCATATTTATCATAATGTTAATTTTTGGACAAACAAATTAATGTTACTTGTAATATCACAGAGATATGGAATTGACATATGAATATTTTATCATTGTAAGATCATGATGTTGAACATCATTGAGAAATAGTCTTTTACACCATTTTTTGGTATGATTGAATTTGAAAGAGAAATTTAGTATTCTTGCAAGTTGTATTTCATAATCTAACAAAACTTACTACATGAGAAACCCTCCATATTGTATATTGAAGCCTCCCATAAAGTATATACAAAATTTTAGATAATTTTGAGTATAGGAGATTTGGAATTGTAGATTTGTGGAATGTCAACTTTTAACTTTTTAAATAGGATATGTAGAAAACTAATAATACAACAACAAAAGTTGAAACTGGGTAAAAAAAAAATGCAAAATTAAATACGAATTATTAAATATATATGTCAAATTAGTAAGGAATTTACACTCTAAATTTATTGGACATTTGCATAATCCCTCAAGTATCATGGTTAGAATATCATCTATTATAATTCTTTTTTATATATAATTTTATTGTTATATAATAATTATTATAATTATGTATGTGGGAAAGTTACGAAGATTTCAAATTGGTTGATTTGTGTGGTAATCAATGTACTTTGTTGGTGTCTAAATTTCAAGAATTTCATTTTAAGGGATCAAAATAATAAAACCAATGAAATCTCCAAAATGGAAAAAAATCACTTCTGAATCATGATAATTGGCCATTAAAATTCACCTCAAAATCCAAATTCCAACTCCTTAATTTAATGTGGTTTTACTGAAAAATATTTATTGCTCGGAAGTACAATAAGAGTAAGCTAAAATCATTGTTTTATAGATATGGTGTCTTTATTCAAATCAACAAACAATTGAATTTATTATTCCTTCTTCCTTTTTTATGTTAACCTTAACTCCATCGCAACTTTCCTCAGTGTCTTAGCCATTGTCACATGATGTTTTTTTGGAAAAATAAGATCCACTATGTGAAATTCAAACTATAAATTTGAAATCTGGATGTGAAATGGAATAGATACCGTTGTAGGGTCTAGTCGACCCTGTCGACTAGACCCAAAGGTTGACTTAGAACTTGTCGGTCGACCGACGTAGTTAGAAGTAGAAGTCGGCCGGAGTCTCTATTAACCGACTGACCCAGGCAGTTAAGTAGTTACAACTTCCTATTAGAGGTATAAATAGGTAAGAACATGAATGCTCAAATATCTTCATGAGAAATCATATATGTGATGATGCATGCCCCCTCCGCAACCCGCAGGTCGGAAGGTCCACGTCTACACAGGATCTTTCCTTTACCACTGGCCCGAAGAGCTTTGAAATGGCTCTTCTATTTCCCTTTCGGGAAATCTGCACCCACACTTAACTTTGAGAAATCCCTTTTATACTTCAGGGGGATTAGACTTCGCGCCTTCACAAATACGGCGGTCGAGCGTCTGTCTCTCAAATCCCCGAAACCCGAAAGCAGTCAACGCTGACCCTTCCTCTTTCTTTTTCAGAATTTTTCCTTATCGCGATTTCGGTGGTCACGGTGTCAAGAAACTTGTTCCCGCGATTCCCGAAACCCAATTTTCTGAATTTTTGACGCACTCACAAAGTTGTCCTTTCAACGCCCCTTTACTCCATCGGGACTTTGGACTTCGTGATATCGCGAATCCTAATGCAAAGGTTTCAGGACTTCACCCCACGAAACCCTGAAACGGTCAATAGAATTAACTTCTTGTCGAGAGTGCGCCACTTGTCCACTCATTGACTCCTATGTGGTCCACACAACCCTTTTTTCTTTTAGGACTTCGCGTTTCATGATTTCGCGATTCCCGTTGCAAAGTTTACGAGACTTCAACCTACGAAACCCCGATATAGAAATCCACGTGTAGATCTGACGACCCTTGTGGCTTGGATCTATGGTCCTACTCCTCTTGATCTTAGAACCTTCCACAACACTCGTTGTAACTTCCCTGCTCCTCCACGAGATCGAACGGCTCATGGGACTTCGCAGTTTCTCTTCAGAGAATTTCGATCGTCCGTTCTTCCTCTGAGAATCTGTCCTCCTGCGTCCCTCGTTACTACACTTTCCTTCAACCTTTTAAGGTAGTTGGCCTCGTGCCTTCCTTCAACTCCTTCGAAGGTTCAAATCCTTCTGAGCTTTCCACGGCTCTGCATCTTTTAGAAAAAAAAAACCCTTGCACGCACTCCTTGCGGAAGACTTTCAAACACTTCCAAGTGTTGAAATCCTTCGACTCTGCGCACACCTGCAACAGTAGTCTCCCAATTCTCCACTCAGGTCCACAACCATGAGACTTCACTCGGCCTGCGCACTCCTTGCACGGATCCTGTGCCTGACTGCACTTCTGTGGAAATGAGAACAAAATCTATCTCTCCCGATCTTTCAGAGACAAACCTCTGAACACCTTGTCGACACACTCCTTGCGGACAATTCAACTGCACTCCTTGCAGGAACTCTTGCTCAGATAGAGAAACAATTTAAACTCATTCCTTTTCCCTTTCCTCTCAAATTTCAAACATTCAACAAGAAATCCTTCATACATAGCATAAAGGCAATTGCATGACAAAAGGAGTAAAATCATTCATGAGCATAACATTCAAAGATACATACACAAAGAATATATGGACACCATGAGTTTGAATCACATCTTTCTTGTATTAATTCATAACTTCTGTACATGGAGTCTGCTACACAACTCTCTCTGCTTCTCTTCTATGCCCTCTAGAATTATAATCTTCATACTAATGTTACAATATACAATGAGGGTGTCTATATCCCGTTTCCCTCTTGCGCTCTAAAACTGTCAAATCTACACATTCAATTTTACCTACTTGCATTAACTACCATAAATGCCTTCTATCTACTAAGGACGAGAGCGAATTGCTCAAGGTCCGTTTACATTACACAAGTGCACCTCCACTTGATGTTTCATTAATGGTTCAAGATATTTCAAAATTTGTGCTGGGCGCTTTTTCGGCTGTCCGTTGTCTCCGCACTGGCTCGCTTGAGATGCTCCTGCATCAATATGTAATTTTGATGTATTGTCTATCATATAATGAAAAGGATCTTATTTGGGATCTCATTACTTATGTATGTATCTCTATATGTCTATGCATATGCATGGATATCTATGATGGCTATGTAAGGTTATACTGGTAACACTCCATACTTTCCTCTAGATTACAATTTTGGTTCCATTGCCGGTAGTACTGAACTTGGGCATGTATAAGTATACGTAAATTCTAACACAACAAGACATATGTGAGTGGTGGGAGCACAAAATCGAGAACTACATCTGAAACTATGCAAGAAGGAATAATATCTCACTAGATGAAGCAAGGTCACAATTCTTTTCAGAAATTCACGAAAGATTTCTTGAAGCTATCCAAAAACCATTGTTTCAGCACATTAACATATCAGACGATGCGTAGATTGACACCCAACGAGGAGTTCGGCATAAATTTAAAAAATGGAGGAAGAATGAACCTGTACGACTAGCTTGAAAGAATTATTGAAGACTATATTTCAGAACAAGACGTTGAAGATTGGACGTCCCTTGACAAAATAAAAGATAAATTCTACACCGAATTGCATGACAAATTTTTCTACATGGTTCCAACACTTCTTCATAAATTAGGCACAACGTTACCAAATATTAACTTCCAAGAAAGAGATGAAAGGTGGGAATCATTTATGGATGAAAAGTTCAAAGGTACAAGAGAAACCTGGGATTACTTATTGAAGAAATAAATATGGCCAACACCCACGACTTAGAGTAATTCAGGTCGACAATGGGGGGTCGGTCGATATTGTGAGATGCCATAAAAATAATAAGTAGCGTTTCCTAAGCCTAAATGTCACCGAGAGGAAAGCAATCCCATAAGAAATCCACAGATATCCAAAATATAGAATAGGATAAAACACAACAGAAAAGAGAAGAAATTTGTAATCAATGGAGAAATAAACAGTCGAATAGAAAGATGTCCCAGGAGAGTCATCCAGTCAGAGCGTGTGAGCAGTTTGAGTTGGACAGAGATCGATCAAAAATAGCAACAACAACAATCGCGATGACACCCGACATAAACAACGACAAACAGTTGGAATTCCATCGACCAGTCGACGAACCAGAAAGTATGGACTATAAAGAATCTGGACCAACTTTACGTACTTCTCCCACACTGGAAAGCATCCCAAGGATAAGAAAATTTCTTTAGGAATTCCACAAAAGATCAACAAACTCCAAGAAGTTGAGATGAAGATATCATCTAGGAATTTTTACAACTGCTCAAAGAAAAATAGTCGATAGTTAGGCTATTGGACCTACTCAACATATTGTGAGAATACAAAGATGGTCAGAAACCAACCAAGGATGCAAATAACCTCTCTTATAATAGAAAATATTATGATCCATGAGTGTAACAACCCTGCTTAAATAGATGTATAGGGATTATTAATTTTAATTAATTTGATAATCTGTCTGTCCTAATATGTTGAGTTAAACAATAATTATTTCTTATAAATATTAATTATTTATTTATTTATTAATTAATTGTTCATACCTATCGATGATTAATTAATTAATTAATTAATAGACTCATTAAATATTTGAGTAATGAATTAAAGGGGCTTAATAATTTTAGTTTATTTAATTAAAGACTTACGTATGAAGGGGGGGGAAAGAAACATTAAATGGAGGGGATAAGATAATAAAGAAGGGGGATAAGATAATAAAGAAGGGGACAAGGTAATAAAGGAGGAGATAAGGAAATTAATGAGGGGGAGGAGAGTCAGTGAAGGGGGAATATGACAGAAGAGTCCTAAGGGAAATAGGAGGATTATTTTGGGGAGGAAGCATTTTTGAGGGAGCATTTGGAGGGTAGGAGGATTTTCTGTGGCATATTTTTCTATGGGATATTGGCTGGTTTGAGAAGTTTGGTTTTTGGGTGAATCATTGCAGAGGGCACCGGGTTGCTGGGGGTTTTGGGCATGGGGGCCAGGATTTCTTTCGGTTTTCTGGAGATAGGGAGCCGGACAGGTTACTCCTAGATGGCTGGGAGGTTAGTCGGTTTGGGCAGAGTTGGGTCAATGCATCAGGATGGGAAAGGAAGCAGGGAAAGGACAACTAGAGAAACGAGAATTAGCATCAGAAGGAGGTATTTTAATTATGAATTTGTTGAGTTATTTTCATGCTGTGGATAAATTTTAATTTCTGCTGAATATTTATGCATATATGATGGTGAATGAATTATTTATGTATGAGAAAGGAATTATATGTTTAATTGTACAAAATTTTGGATTTAATTAAGTATTGTCCCTACACATGGTATCAGAGCTGTAGTTCACAATCTGGAGCCTTAAGAGCCTACCTACCCACCTACCCAACTTAGGAATGGAACTGTACCCACCTAGAAATTACATAAAATTAGATAAATCTGGGCCTGAAGGCCAAGCTCCAACTCCAACTCCAGATCCACCTAATCTGCAAGCCAAAAACACAAATTTTTATTTTATTTTTACACAGATCTATATATAAACAATATGTCCAATTGAAAAGATATAATATTATACATTTTGAAAGTAAAAAAGAAAAAGAAAAAGATATATATATATATATATATATATATATATATATATATATATATATATATATATATATATANATAGATAACACAAGAAAAACATTCGGGCCTGATATTAAATCTTCAAGTCCACACAAATTAAGCTCCCAGAGTTTCAATAGTACCGATGTTGGTTGCTTTGCCTTTATGTTAATGCCAAGAACATCAACTACACTGTCACTAGTTGTTTGATAAAATAACACATCATCTTCTTGCCTTGATGCAACTTCAAACTCCTCATTTTCAATTCCCTAGAGAAAGTGAACATACAAAATCAGGCTCCATATAGATATCAACCATGCCTAGAAACCTTATCAAACATTGACCCAGATAAACTAAAACAAAATTAGAATCATTCATTTGCAGTTGTCAATGTATCCACTTAAGTACTTAAAAACAGGCCTAAAATCTTGGTTAATGGATCTGGTCATGTTGGCGACTTCATATTAAAAAAGAATTGATGTGTTTGAAACCTGATAAAGAGAATGACAGTCTGAAATTTAATGAGTACTACCAAAACAATATTTTTCCAAAAGAACAAAACTATGAGACCTAGTACTTTTAGCACATAAAGCTACAGCCCCACATCTAGAAATGAAATTCATGTTATATTTAGACCAAATAGAGCAATGCTTGAATTTATTTGATCTTATGAAAAATAATTTGTAGATAGAGCTACCAATTAGGAATATACAAATAGAAGCAGTGAGTGACATAAGACCAGAACATGTACCTTGACAATTTTCCTGAAGCAAATTAGAATCCCTAGGACTAGAATGATTGTCCCACGACCCTAATTGGGAACAACTGCAAGTAGCCTTCATCATTGGATGGGTATTAGAGTCAACCAATATGATACTTTGGCAAGTATTCTCCATAGGAACGCTGAAGAAACCTTGAAATGTAGAATTGAATTGCTGAAAAACTAAACAACCCACAGGCACCTTAAATCATAACCTTGGCTGTATCAATCGTCCCTTTGGCTTATCTCGGCTCAGTACTCCTTCTTTCATAGTACTGAGACTTCAGTGTTCCTTCTCTCACAATACTGAGACCAATGATAGATCCATTATTAAATCCCCACGGCACTAAAGTTCCTTACTGTAAAATAATAATGAAAGTAGCTGGGGCTTTCCCTATCTTTTTTCCAACGTTCTCTCGTGATCTATGCTTTTATTGCATGCACGTCCACGAGAAGTTTCAAAGTCGGATGTTCATCGAAAACCCACTATTTTCCGCCATGGAAACCTTATTTCAAATACAGTACTCCTGAGATTTTTCCTAGGGATACGAATCTCCATATAGCTCTAGGCTGACCTGCAAAAAAAATAAAAAATGAGAGTAATTTACACATAAATATTAAAACCCATCTTTATTTTATTCAAACTGTCGAGCCAAACACCTACACCAATACACAACATGGGTTGGTACCACATACTAATTCAAGCCACAACATCAGTTTAAATCCCAACACACAAGTGTTAAGCACCAAGCTAAGACATGCACAAGTGTTTAGTACACAGTCAACACATAAACCAACACAAAGAACAATGATGAGAGCCAAGGCTGAGACCAATCTTCAACATAGTTCATACAACACAAAATCCAAACGCCCAAGTGCCACCGCCATAGAAAAGTCCACAAAACAACACAACCTCTGAAACAGTTTTGGCAACAACCAAGCACCTGCCATATAGCACAAAGCCCTGTGCCAAACACCAAGCTGTCAAGGAGGAGGAGCCCACGATGAAGCCTTTGTGAAAAACGCATTCAAAAAAATAAATAAATATACAAGCCAACTCCCAACGTGCAAACGCACAAGCACCGAGTCGAACAAGCCATGACCAAGAGAAGAGCCTGCAAGAGGCATTTTCTCTTGCACTATACATCAAGCGGAGTGCTCAGCCAAGCTGAGATCAAATGCCCAAGCACTGAGCTGAGAAGGAAAACAATGTTTTGGAATTAGAAAACGCAGGAATGAATATAGGTTAGGGTTTGTATAGCCTTCTATATTTTTACTATTATTTTATTTTAGGTTTGGACAACCGGAAAAGAGGGAAGGGGGCACGTGGGCCTCATGCGAGGTCCTACGATACCCCAGGGTTATTCGAGTTTTTTTTCTTTCTTTTTATTAAAATTAATTAAGATCCGTGTATACAGTTTTTTTTTATATAGATATTTTTATATATTTATATATTAATAACTTCAAAACAAATGTAATTTATAAAACATAAATTAATATTATTTTAAAATAACTTATTATTATTATTTTTTATTTTTATATTTGTTTTTACATTTGTTTTCTTTTTAAAATATTTACTTATTTGAATTCATTAAAATAATATAAACTTAATTGAGTTAATTAGGCTTAATTAATGTATAAGTAGAAAAATTTATAAAAGATTATTTGACTCCCTGAGAGTCGAACTTGTGACCTCCAAGTAGCCCAAAGGCCCCACACATTCATGCCAACCACTACACCATGCTACGGGTCTTTAATTTAATAAGAAATTTAATAATGTATAAGGGTGATTAATTTAATAAGAAATTTCAAAGTATTGCGCCTGAGGCCCAATCTCCAAGTCCACGAGCTAAGAACCAAATCCCAGTGCACAAGCACCAAGCTTCAATGCATAGCCTCAGGCTCACTACATCATACGACCACCCTCTGCCCAAGCCTTAAGAAACAACCAAACACCAACGTGCCAAGGAAATCCCACGAGTCAAGCATCAAAGGATGGCCTTAGACTCATTTCTTAGACATTAGGTTGGAATCCTCCTTATTTAGTTGTAAATGCAAAGAATAAGGACTTAGAACAAGATAGGCGGAGGAGGCTTCATACGTACTAGGCAAGTAAGCTAGAGGAATTGGTGAGTATAGCGCAAAGCTAGCATAGCTACCAAGCGAGAGGGTCAATAGTTTTCTTAAGTAGTGACACCAAGCTTAGATACTTAACCCTAACCTAGCCAATCCCCTAAAGAGAGTAACGTTTGTTTACAGACAAGTAAAATAAACTTACGCCTAACCCTATTTTCTAGTTTAAGTAGCACCAATTTGAAACGTCCTTGAACTCACCCTAACAACTTTGGTTGATGTAGGTTAAATCATACAGGATGGTTAGGAATCGAGGGAATCGAGGCAGGGGAGCATCATTGTAGGCACCGCCAACACCACCAACGCTGCTGCTACCATCGCTTGAATTATCTCTCATACTGCACTCGTTGGAGTCCATAAATG